>BQNB010034193.1:0-51782 GCA_026074375.1 Tanacetum coccineum
CTGGTATGAGAAAATGGGTTAAATATCATCGCTTATTTTGTATTAATTGCATAGCACCTTGGCATAAAAACGTATCATGGTCTGACTACATAAAGTAGAATCAATTTGGTAATGAGGCAAACTTAACTCTCTTGTAGAATGGAACTGTTGGCATACATCACTGTATTAAGTGCAAGAATATGGTAGAACTTGCTGAAGGGTGCTACTATCTTAATTGCAGGTATTAAACATCTCATCTATTTTATGTCACCTATTGTTCGGAAATCCTGTGAGTTCTGGCTCATTTACTTAAAGGTGGGTTGATATTTGTTATAGTCTATCTTTAAATGGTTAAGCATGTTAAGCTAAAAAAATCTAACTAAAAATTATATGGGTTGAATAGGTAACCTAGCAATTATGTTTTCAGTTCATTTACTTTTGTGAACATGTTATATACGAAAAAGGTTTATGTAATGTATTGGTGGTCACCCGATGGCTTATAAAACATGCACAACGGAAAATAAACACATAAAGGTCATGCAGACCAAACCCCTAATAATAAATCTCCTAATTAGTGATATAACCTACTGGCACGTATAAATGGTGTTTAGGATTACTTACTTGTGTTCCTCTAATTACATAAGCTCTACAACCTTCTTGGCCATCAGAGAATCGCCATATTGATCTTCTTGATGTTACATGAACAAATTAGGGTTTCTTGGTTGGTTTGGGGCCGCTACGGAGGTTGGGGGCGCGAGGAGCGAGGGAGGGGGATGGGAAGGATGGAGGAGCCGTAAGGGGAATGGAGCAGAGGAGGGAGTGTTTGATGGGGTAATAAACGGGAGAGACTGAGCGGAGGTGGGGGGTGATGAGGCGCACGATGTGGTGGTGGGTGAAGGGAAGGGGGGGGGATGGGATGAGGAAGGGATGTGGGTCACTGAGTGGGGGGAATGGCGGGGAGGGGGGAGGAAGATGGATTGGAAGGGATGGTGGGCGGGAGAGGGGGATGGCAGGTGGGAGTGGGTCCGTGAGGAGTAACTAGTTGGGGAGGGGGCTGGGGCTATGGGGGGACACGGAGCTATGGAGGGCCGGAGAAGTTGGCGCATAGAGGGCGAGTGGATCGTTGGGGGGGGCAAGATTAGGGGGAGTGTAGGGAGAGAAAATGCCATATTGATCTTCTTGATGTTACATGAACAGATTAGGGTTTCTTGGGGAAAAATCACCACTTGAGTTGTGTCAAGTATCCACCAGTACTACACATGTAAAACTAAGGCTGCGAACCTATGTAAGTTAGGAGAGTACAAAAATGGATAACTAATCGACTAGGGAAGTCGACTAGAACAAGTAGACTTGTGTCGACTTGGTTGGATCGGCTCAAAGAGTTTTCGAAACCCTTTGGGTTTGTTGGTCGACCAATCGAGCAAGAGAGTGAGAGGGGAAGGATTTCAGAGTTTAGAGGATTGATTATGGATCCCTTATAAGGTATTTGTATTTATAGGCTTTCATAGGATAATTTTAATACAATTAGGAAACCTTTTTAATAACCATAAGTATATTAAGTTTGACAACTTGTCAAACTTAATCTGCTAAGGGATTTAGCCGAACCATTAAACCTTAAGGGTGCGTTTAGTTAGGGGAAACACCCTTGTTTTTCACAGAATGTTTTGTGGAAAACAAGAAAAACAAAGATCGCGTTTAAATTAATGTTTTCCAACAAAATTCTCTACAAAACACAAAACATGCATTTCTCAACTTAACAAGGGAAACTACAAAACATATTTTTTTTCTTGTTTTCTTTGTAACCCCCTTGTTTTCTTAAGAATAGAAAACAATATCATATGAACGCATTTTCTATGTTTTGTGGAAAATCAAATCCCCTCTTTTTTTTTACAAATCCGAAAACACAAAACTAAAAACAAATTTCTCTAACTAAACGCAGGCTAAGGGTTTGTGGTTTTGCCTTTTTTACTTTAAATATATTTATCTCTGATAAATATATACCATGATTAATTATTATTTTACCTCTTTATGAAAATTACTATATTCTGATTTCCTCATCATTTCCATTTCGTTCTGTCACTCTTTCTTTATTTTCGCTTGCGTGTTCTTTTTAGTGTGCACTAGCGTGACCCTTCGGCATATCCATTAACACCAGTTGTGAGAGGTGTTCTTTGCACACAAATCCTTTCAGACTCCCACTCGTGCAAAGAAATAACATGAGAACGACTCTCACAGTACCAAGGGGTTACTAACAAAGCATTTTTTTGAACAGCAATATGTATATATAAACAAAAGAGCAACCTAGCAAGAAGCTAGGAGCAAAAAGAACAATGTTCAATTACAACGAGTATTACATGGATTATTATACCATTCTATCCAATTAAGCCTAACCGTTCTAACTCTAGAAGAAATCCAATTGTAGGAGGCGAGCTTGATATCATTGAAGATAAGATCCTTTGAGGGACGTTTAAGGGAGAAACACATGTCGTTCCGAAACCTCCAAAGGAACCATATGGTTGATTGAACTACCGCATCAAAAAAGCACACAAGATGATTCGGCGTGTTAACTTTATCCACAAGATTGATAGCATCTGAAAGACATGTTATAAAGATGTTTTAGATCTTCCACCATGTTAACACTTTTGACCAAATCTCTTTAGCTACTTCACAGGATACGAAAAGATGCTCCTCGGTTTTGATGTCACCGTCACACACGGGACATAGGATAGAATGGAGATTAATACCTCTTTGGTTTAAGTTTGACCTTGTTGGTGGTATTTTATGAATGATACGCCAGGAGCATATGTTGATTTTGATCGGGATGACATTATTCCACCTATATGGTTGCGGGTTTGAGGTATAAATGTGCTTGGAGATGTGAGATCGTATATCCTTGACTGAAAAAAGCCTAGTGTTGCTAATGGTGCATTCCCAATAGTCATTATCGTTGGATAAGCAAAAGTTTGAGAGGAGGGTCATCAAGTCAGATAGCTCTTGTTGTTCTGCCAAAGTCCAGGGCATCCTTGACCAGGCCCACTGATATACGAGATCAGGAGGCTCATTTGGAGATCTTGAAGGTATTTGGCCGTGTGTGGAGGTGACACGAGACGAGATCAGATGGTCTTGCGCAAAGGAGGGATCATTAACAATAGGTAACACAACATTTCTTGATTCAATGTTGTTAAGAGATTGAGGCGCTCGATCACAAATAATGCATTCTGAATTCAGCTCCAACCGATACAACTGTGGGAAAGAATAGCGTAAGGGAGGCCCTTCAAGCCACGGGTCTATCCAAAATCGAGTTGTTTGACCGTTACCAACTTTTTTTAAAGATAGAAAGAAGAGAAATACCGTGTAGGGAAAGATTATACTTCATCTTTAAAATTTGGTACCAAGGCCCCGACTTGTATGGAGTGTGGGAGTCCGTATTAAGACCCCCACAAGTGCCATGGATGGACACAATTACTTTTCGCCATAGAGCATTTTCCTCCACTAAGAAACGCCACCACCATATTGTTAACATTGCTTGATTGAAAACTTTTAAGCTACCAATATTTAAACCTCCTTGATCACGAGGACTAACTACTTTGTCCCAAGCAATCCAAGCAATTTTTTTAGATTCCGAATTTCCACCCCAAAAAAAATCTCTACGAATGCTCTCTAATTTCTTTATGATGGATACCGGAGCTTTGAATGTGGAGAAGAAATAGACTCCCAAGCTTCCAAGAACGGATTTGATTAGAGTGAGACGTCCGCCATATGAAAGATTCTTGCATTTCCAAGTAGAAAGACGTTTTTGAAACCTATCTACTATCGGGGACCAGTTGGAACATCTTGACATATTTGCACCAATGGGTAAACCCAAGTAAGTACAAGGGAGTTGGGATAGTTGACAACCAATGGAGCAAGCTACTGAATTAACTTCGTTTGAGGAAACCTCAATACCAAAAAGTTTGCTTTGTTGAAGTTTACCTTTAGGCCGGAAGCAAGATTAAAGCAAGTAAGGATTCTTGTCAAGTTTTTTGCATTGGGAAGTGACCATTGACCAACAGTAAGTGCGTCATCAGCAAACTAGAGATGTGATATTGGGACCTTATCCCTCCTCACATCGGCTCCTAAGAAAATGTTCTTGTTTCTTCCTTCAACGAAAACTAAATTTAGAGCTTCAACCGCCAGAATGAATAAAAAAGGGGATAGAGGATCACCTTATCTAAGACCCTTTCTAATCTTGAATTCATTAGTTGGCGAACCATTGACAAGAACTGAGGCATATGCCGAGTTAAGGCACGAATATATCAATTTTCTTCATTTTTTGCCAAAACCCATTTGAGACATGATTGAATCTAAAAAAAGACTAACTTAGCGAGTCAAAGGCCTTTCAAAAGTCCAATTTGAGAAGAAGAAGCCTTTTCTTATGCTTCTTAGCCCAAGAGATGATTTCATTAACCAAAAAAGGGCCATCAGTAATTTGACGACCTTTTATGAATGCCATTTGAACTTCACTCACAACCGACGGAATGACTAAGGAAAGACGGTTTGCAAGGACTTTTGCAATTATTTTGTATTGGCATCCAATTAGGCTTATCGGCCTAAAGTCACTGATTGTGATAAGATCATCTACTTTGGGAACTAGGGTGATGAAAGAAGAGTTGCAACCACGAGGAATGTAGCCTGATAAGTGGAAGTCCTTAACATATTTAATTATGTCATCGCCCAACAGATTCCAATGCGTCTTGATAAGTTTGAAAGAGAAACCATCTAGACCCGGGGATTTATCACCTCCATAATCCCATACAACATTTCTTATTTCTTGAGAAGTGATTGGGCATTAAAGTGAAAGGTTTTCTTCATGTGTTAATTGTTTAAACAAGTTGCTAATAAAGGAAGGTCTAGTGTAATTTGTTTCTTTGAACTTGTCTTCAAAAGAATGGAAGATGTAAGACTTTATATGAATAGGTTCTGTCACCCAAGAACCCTCAATTGCTAGACCATTTATTCTCGATCGGTTTCGCCGATTATTTATCATCCCATGGAAGAAACTCGAACTTTCGTCGCCCTCCAATGCCCATTTGACCTTAGATTTTTGTCTAAGATCTTTCAACTTACGATTTTCTAAGTCGGCTACCTCCAATGCCCATTTGACCTTAGATTTTTGTCTAAGATCTTTCAACTTACCTGTAAAATATCTATTTTGATATATTCTATATTCTATATACTTGAGGTTTTTTATAATTGATAACCCGATTCTTAGATTGTTATGAAATAAGCATTGCATCATGAATTAATTACCTTCATAATGGAAAATTTTCGAGATTAAAACATAAGATTTAGAAAATATATAAAAGTGATATGAGGGACGACACACATGGATTTTTCGATGTATTGTTAAAATTTGAAAAAAATATCGGTTTTTCCTAGATGCACCTGATCCATCAAAATGTGTTTCTAATGTTGCGGTCCAAAAAAATTTGTATACCCGATCATGTTTGGTCCTGATTCCGTCCCTGAATTGTGATACAATAACAAATGTGTTTTAGTGATTAAAAACAAGAATTTTTTTTTAACGGGGAACAATATATTAACAACTCAAACTTTGAAAGCTACAAATAAAGTGCAGACAACTAATACTATGAGTCTCATAGTTAACTAGATTTAACACATACAGAAACAAATAGTTTTTTTTATTTTTATTTTTGTTAAAAAGGTAATATTTCACTCCCATAAAAAATATATACAAAAACAAACTGCTAAACTTAGTGCATTTGGACATTCCCCAAAACACAACTAAAAAGCCTGAAACAGACATACAAATCAATAATGCAAGAACATAACAAATCACCCTGAAACTAATTAACCACATTTCCTTATCTAAACTGCAGCCACATTCTCACAGTAGTATATATAGTACGCTCACTCACTTGTTAAGGATCCATCAACAGCAGGGCAATACTTAGAGGGAAGTACAACAAAAGACTTATGCTAGTAGCCTAGTACTGCCACTTTATGGCTTGGTTTATGACTTCATCACTAAATCACTAATTCACCAAGTTATGAATTATGACCCATGACTTATGGGTTTTGCAATATGGGTTCATTTTTTCTTTTGGGCCTTAACTTTCTTCTAAAGTTAAAACTCATAATTTATTAGGTACTTTTTATTTTTATTATTGTCATATCAAGTCTACTAGTTTTAATGCCCGTGCACGCACGAGGCTTAGACATTATGTTTTTTAAACTATATGTATATTTTTATTTTTTTCTGTTTTATAAGTTGTGTTATAGAGTATTATCGAAATATATGAAGATAATATTTTTATTAAATCTTTTATATATTACGTAGTATATGAACTTGAGGATGATTACAATTTTTTTTTCTTTTGGTGTTTTCTGACTCGACATTGTGAGACAACTAATCCTAGCGAAACTACCCTTTTAGGTAGCCCAGAGTCGGCTCAAGTAAACCTTCGATGTGCTTCGGTTGTACAACATGATTTCAGGCCGACAATGAAGAATCCACCAAAAAGTCTTCGGGTAGATTTGGGATGAGGTTAGATAATGTTAAATATTTGTTTGAAAGTAAGAAATTTTTTACATTTATTGTATTTTATACTAAAGTTTACTGGTATAAAGTTTAAGGGGTTATTTGTTTATTTCTTAAAGTTATAATAAAACTTGTAAATTTATAAATTTACACTTTTAACTCCATATAATTTATTTAAAATTAAACCACTAAAGTTTTATTAATTATCTCCTCTTTTTTCAAGTTTTTGTTTGCACAAATTTGACACATATATTTTTATGTGTTTTTTTCTCCATCAGATTTCTACACCATATTTTTTTTAATTTTGACCAAATTGATTCAATTTTGACTTTTTATTGACCAATCAGATCGCACGATTTTTCCTACGTGGCAAAATCAAGCATTCTGATTGGTCCAATTTATTTTCACATAAGATTTAATCTGATAGAAAACTCCGAAATGATGTAATTCTTTTATTATATAAAAGATTGCTCCCGTTGTTCAATCATTCGATAACCAGTTATCCTTAATAAACGACTTCTGAATCATGGCCATACGACATTAGAATAAAGATTTTTTGGCACTATTTAGCTATGTTAGGATAACAGGTGGTGTAAATACAAGAAATATTGAAAGACATGTATGTGTAGTAGTAACTAAAAGTGAGTTAAACTAATTTATAGCTTTAATTACTACCTCCGTCCCAAAATTATTGTCCAGTTTTGACTTTCGGAGTCTTTCTTTGTCAACTTTCGGAGCCTTAACTTTCTTCAAAACTTAAACTCATAATTTATTAGGTACTTTTTATTAATGTCAACTACATATCATATTAGGTGGTGCAAAACTGTAACTGGGCATGACATGTATTTGTAGTAACTAAAAGTCAGTATAACTAATTTATAGCTTTAATTATAAGAAAAGAATTTAGACATTTGGCTCGATAAGATGTTAACTCGAACTGAGTTATCATTTTGCCCCTCACCCGTTGGAGCTGGTGAGGGAAGTTGTGAGGCGGCTTTTTGGGGGTTCATTAGCTGGTTCACTTTGCTAACCTCACTTGGAGTGAGCTCCTTGAAAAATAGTCGTTCCCAAAACACCCTGGGGGTGTCTGGTCAGTTCTCTTTTGGGCGTTTATGTACTTGCCAGTTCTGATTTGAATGTCTGGGGGGCAAACTCTCGCATCATTTAAGTATATTTTGGGATCCGAAATATCTGCTTTGTTGTAGGATCACTCACTTGTATCTAGGTGCGCATCATGTTTGGACCTTTGACATTTCTTAGTGCGGGTCCAGGGCTTCACTCATTTCTACTGTTTGATTCTGAGGTTTCCCTGGTAAGACTTATTCTTCAATCACCTGCAAATATTAATAAAAAGTAGTTGGATCACAAGAGCATGGGAAAAGCCGATATAATACGTTGTAAATAGATAGACCTAATCTAGTCGGCCAAAAGGTCGGAAACCATGGTTACCCAAAAAAAAAATTCTAGTAACCTATATGTAATGAAACTGAAGGAAAAACCGAATTCAATCATTCCAACAGGAGTATCACTAAGATTTTTAGAAGTGATCTAAGAGGGAAAGAGTTGCCATAAGGATGCACAGAACTTAAAAGACAATACATAAATACAATATTTGAACTAGCTAGTCTAGTCAGACATGCACTAACCGGAATACAATCCAGCTACAAACGCTCTCATCGTAGGATTGTGAACTCCCTTCCACTTAATAGAGGGAGATACACATCATACACGACTTTGAGGAATCCAGCCAAAGTGAGGTGCCAATGCTGTAGGGCACTGACACAACTATTGTGGAGTATTCTTAGAGGGTGTTTATTTTAGCTTATATAGTGGGCTTATGAGCTTACTAGCTTATATGACTCATATAAGCTCAAACCAAGTGTTTGGCTAAGCTTATATGAGTGGCTTATGAGCTTATACATGGATGTTTTGATAAGCCACAAATATGTGGCTTTTTTTGTGAGGGTTTTGGGCCTATATAACACACACTTCAATACAAATTACAATTTTACCTTCATTTTACCTAAAATCTAACGTCTATTTCTTTTCTTTATAAAGCCTCCATCACTGTTTTCTTTTCCTCCATCGCTGTTATGCCTCCATCTTGTAACGAAAATAATATCCATCTCATCAGGTACGTAGATCGAATCATATGTTTTCAAACAATGAGCTGGTGTAGATAAATACACTTTATGATGGACAAGATAAATATATACTGTATAAAGAATGTTTGTTGATATAACTGTGAGTCCATAAACAAATCTAAATGCATTGAATAATTATTGTGGTATCCTACTTGTTGACTTGTAGTCTCATCACATTTTAAAATTATTGTAGTATCATAAATAAATCTAAGTGTATTGGATAATTATTGTAGTATCATACTTATCTAACCATGTCCTTTTTGGTCATTTACCAACATAAGCCAAACCAAACACTTAAGTTTATAAGCTTATTAAACATGAGCTAATCGAAACACTAAGCATGAGCTATTCAAGCTCTATGAATATATAAGGCAATAAGCCACATTACTATAACATAAGCATTGATAGCGCCAACATCAATAAGCTTAGCAAACACCCCCTTAGAGGACACGTGCATACCAAATTTAGACTTGACCAGAATTGTATGTAACATTCTATTATACCCTACCCTATTCAAGATGCCCTAGTTACGACCGATGCCTTCTACAATGTCTAGTCTCCACACTACACGTTTTTAAACAGTGATGGTTTTATTAACAGGAAAGGGACAACCATTTACATGCTTCATGCGGCAAGCAAACTCCAAGCAGGGCTCCTAGTTACTACATGAAATACTCATACAAGATCTAAACAATACACAAGTCCCAACCATCTCTAAGTCTCCATGCCATGCGTTTGTGTTTTACTTACATATGCCTGTAGCTTTGGCTTCACATGGTACACAACGATTCCTAAATAGGCACTAAAAGAATTCTACATGTTCCATGATGATTTTACAAATACAAGAGTAAGTTAATACAGTACAAAAGACTCTGCCTATTCATAGTATCCCAGGGTAAAAGCTTTGTATGTGCAATTTAGTGTATGAATTGCATGGTCTATCATCATCTTTCTTTTTTAACGGGTCATCATTTCTTATATAAAAATCTAGCTAGGAGATACAGGGTTACAAATTGTAGTCTCATCACATTTTAAAATTATTGTAGTATCATAAATAAATCTAAGTGTATTGGATAATTATTGTAGTATCATACTTATCTAACCATGTCCTTTTTGGTCATTTACCAACATAAGCCAAACCAAACACTTAAGTTTATAAGCTTATTAAACACTAAGCATGGGCTTTTAAGCTTATGATATATAAGCAATAAGCCGCTTATATAACATAAGCATAAGCCCAACTCATAAGCTTAGCCAAACACCCCCTTAGAGGACACGTGCATACCAAATTTAGACTTGAACAGAATGTGACATTCTATTATACTCTACCCAATTCAAGATGCCCTAGTTACGACCGATGCCTTCTACGTTGTCTAGTCTCCACACCACACGTTTTTAAACAGTGATGGTTTTATTAACAGGAAAGGGACAACCATTTACATGCTTCATAGTGCAGCAACTCCAAGCAGGAGTACCACATGAAACCTATACAGATCTAAAGAATACCAAGCCCCCAACCAATCTCTAGTCCCCACTGCATGCGTATGTGTTTTACTTACATATCCTGTAGCTTTGGCTTCCCATGGTACATGACTGCAGGAGCATCTTAGATTAAACTACAAATTCCTAAAAGGCCTAAAAGACTGCATGTACATGAAGCTTTTACAAATACAAGAGAAAGTTAATACAGTACAAAAAGACCACTAGTATCCCAGGGAAAATTAAAAGCTTTGTATCTGCCAAATTAGTGTATGCATTGGTCTATATCACATCTTTCTTTTTAACGGCACTTTCTTATTTAAAAACTAGCTAGTAGCTACAAGGTTACAAACGTCAGCAAATATATATGCCTCCAAACAGTGGCGGAGATAGGGAGGGGGCCCGGGGGGCAAGTGCCCCCCTTGCGAAAAAAATTGTAGTGTAAATTGTCTAAAATATCTGGCTTTTTTCGTAATTTGCCCATATAGAACAAATGAGTTTATTCAATAAAGTGATTTAGCCCAAACAGTTCAAACTTGGTTAATGATGGGCTAATGGTATCTAATTAACTCTACTCAACAAGTCCAAAATATCTTGTTTTCTGATCTTCCTTTCTAGATATTAGTTCTTCATACTGTCAAAACTAAAAGTATAGACAACACCATTAAGCCTTCTACAGCAAAGCATTCGTCTAAGATACATAAAAGCATCATTGTTTTAATTCAAGGTTAACTTCGGTGAGTTCCATAATCTCCATTCACTACCCCGCGTTAAATTTCTAAGTTTCTAAGTAGTTGAATTGTAATGATGCTGGAAAAGGTCAATTCCGAAAGTCAATAGGTGTATACCAAATGTATAATAGGAAAACGAACACACCCTGATGGTCCCTTTATTAGCAAATTATATCCCATTCCCACAAACCTCAGCACATGAAATAACACCTATAACTTTTAACACCGGACGAACTAATAATGGACTGAGCGGATGGACTTCGACTTGCACATATATAGAACAAAAATAACCCTAAAAAATGTTGAGCACGAACAATGGCATCGGGTTCAAGGTAATTAAGTACTAAAAACATTTGATTATGAATCAATAAGTGTATACATTTTGTACCTGTGTTTTCTTAGAAATGCTGTTATATGTGCCCAGAATATCCTATTTCGAGAAAATGTAATTAGAATAATATTGGGCTATAACTACAAATCTACAATGACAAAAACAACAATAGACTGTTGATTATGATAAATGGCTGCAAGTAAAACCCCAATAATTCAGAAGAAGAAAACACTTCTACTAAAATCATTTTCAGAGGACAACAGGAAGACCAGTTGCGCAAAGTCTTGTTACTGCAACCTAATATAACTAGTTTAATTTATATTCTTAGGGACTATTCCATTATATATACATTTAATAAGAGCAATCATATCCATGCTATATATCAAATGACCATAGTAGCTCAATAACATTGATAGATGCATATTTAGAGCCATAAATGAATGCAACAGTAAACGTGACAAAGTTTGATTCAAGATATTGGACACAGTGGCGGAACCAGAAAATTGGATTGTGGGGGGCAAAATTTTTTTGGCAATAACAACAAAATACGGCCAAAAAAACTAGCATAAAAACTAGGATCGGAATGAAAAATCGAGTATTGTCACTTCAAAAATGAAGGATTTTAAGGTTTTAGAGTATTAAATGTTGGACTTTAGTGTGTGAGTGGGGGGCAATTTGAGTTTTGAGTGGGGGGCATTTTAAAAAAAAGCTCAAAATTGATGAAAAATTACACTATAATCTCATCTTTTTGGTCTAGCCATGGAGGGCACCGCCCCCCCACACTCCATACATGGACCCGCCCCTGATTGGACAGGATGGTGAAGATCTTACTGACCATGAAATAACGTTAGATCATGTGGAATAAGAACGTGAAGAGTGAAAACATGAAGTTATTAGTTACTGTATAACTTACCGCTTATGATGAAAATCATTACATTCGATTACAATGATTTGTGATGAGAAGATATGAACTTATGATCGTTAGATGTGTGTAATTAATGTTTCATCATTTGTATTGTACACACAGAAAGTTGACTGCTCAAGTGAACCTGATTCACGGTCCACTTAGTTAACTAATAAAGTACTGTACTTTTCTATAATAACTTCTATAAACCAGAATCCATGGCTCGTAAAGCACAAACTGGACCACATTATCGGTTATAAACTCCGAGTCTATTGGGAGGCTTATTGAATTCTTGGTGGGATTGAGACTTGTGGTTAATGAATGTTAGTAAGACTAGTACAACAACAATGATCTTGTGAGTACTGCACACTATACAGATAAATATTATGCTTTCATTTCAGGAGCTTTCAAGATATAAGTTCAAAGTGACAATAAGGATTGGTGATGCTAGCTGATCACACAGAGGCTGGCTTATCATGAATAGGCTATAGGCAGGCAACACGTACTAAGGTTAATGAAGGATTTTTTTCGATTGATTTTTCAGTGCTGGAAAAAATTAGTGTGATTTCAGAAGAACTGAGTACTTATCAACCACAAATTACATGACCTAAACCATGAGCTCCTAATATCAAGAAAAGAAGCAACAGTATGGAACAACAAAACAGTCGCAGGAACTTTAATGGGGAGGAGACGCACATAAGCTGAATAAAGAGTCCAGTAACTAGAAAAATTTATCATGATAGTGAATCTATTGTTGGTATTCATGATGAGGTTTGATGCAGTTATCAAATTTATACTTGGATATTTTTCATGTACCGTCGCATTGATTATGAGTTTTGCTGCCTTGATCTAAAAAGTCGAACTGAAGTTGTAAAAAAACAAGAGCAGTCGTTCCATTTCTAAAAGATTTACTTCAAATGCATCCTGATGCTTCTAACATTGCCTTTTAGCACTGTTACTCCTACTTGCTTTCATAAAATCATCATTAAAAAACATTTGCATTCTTTCAAGGGGATCTTGAGTGCCTTCCGAACTCTCAATCGGTCAGAGCACACATAAATGTATAAGACTGTATGCAATTTAAAAGATCAGAATCTTTAACGGTAAACACTTAATCAAGCCAAATTGTCAAATTAATGTGAAATATATAGCTATAATTAGTGTGGAAGGTACATTCATTATTAAAGATGGCGCAGTGGCAAGAATCTGAGCAATAGAAATTGTTAGCACTTTGACCTCATAAAAGCATTATGAATAATGGTACTCTAACCCCACCACTTCAAAAAGTAGGAAAATAATAACTTACCTAATACTTTACTTGTAATTTTCCACTAAAGTTTTGGTGACTCACACTTTGATGACACAGCTTTTTTTTTGAACAGCAGCAATTTTCCTTAAAAAAAATATTACTCTAGTAAGGAACTAGAGGATAGAAAGATCATACTGATTTTGTACAAGCCCTTATGGATCGTTGATCCAGTCGATTCAACATGGATTGATTTGCCTATTCCTATGAAGGATCCATGAGTGAGAAAAAACTTTTATTTCATCCCCTAATGTATCCTTATGTGGAGGTTTTAAGTCGAAACATACACCATTCCTATACTTCCAAATGGACCAAGTGGTTGTTTGATCACTACAACATCGAGGTATGGCTTGACAGAAGTATCAAGATTAGTCGAGTCTGTGCCAGGTATGAAGATTTCCTATGTCCTTTAGGTAGTTTTGAAAACCCTACGATGAAGAGACCATAGACCATCATGATTTGGCGATGATGCGATCAAGAAGCAAGTGTTGTGATGTTTCTATATCCTCATCACAAATAGGCATCGAACAGAGTCTAAGTCGATCTATACTGTGTGCATCGAGATTGAATTTAGTGGGAAGACGATTGATAGCCAATAGCCAATAGCCAAGAATGTATGTTTATTTAATGGAGAGGTTTTTGTTCCATCAAATTTCAACAGCAGCCGATCCCATGGGTGGATCATCGATAACTCAGTAGGAGTACAATGGTAAGTTTTGGTGTTATTTAAGGTGCAATGCCATCGGTCTGGAAAGAGATGGTAAGTTTTTATGACACAACTATTGGTAGACATGCTATCAGCACAAAGTATAGTACACACTTAACCATATATACAAGTTTATATCGCAAACTCCTAAAATCAATTATGGTAAACTGTTACTTGCTCGTAAGTTCGGGAGAAACTGGTGTCGTAACATATGTGAACTCCATGCGTTAGAGCAAAATTGGTGAAGAATAATGTAGTTAACATTATTGCCCATGTTAATAATAAATAAACTGAATAGACCAGCATTAAGGCAATGAATATGGCCTGCATAATTATGAACTCCTTAGTATACTTTAGCTAGACACAGCAAATAACCATTGATATGTAATTTAAAGATCATTGTACTGACAACATAGATTCATAGAATATAGACAAACTTATTACTCATCTTAGGATGCAAAATTGCAAATTAAGTTTGATCACTGCATTATATAATAGCAAACAATATACATGAACAAATTATTGATCATTTAGGATGCAAAATAAGTTTTGGTCACCACATTAAATTACAACGAAGAGCAAGAATGCTAAATTAAACACAAGTGATCTTAAGTAGCTATTCTATGACATTTTACCATGTCAAATAGCATATACATAAGGTTTGGCTTTTCACAGTAACAGCAATTCAACTTGACATTACCAACCAAAATTGCATATCTCAAGCAATGCAAGTATGTAACGAAATTGATGACAAACCAAAGGGCATAAAGCAATATTAGATGGGACTAACCAGTAATTAAGATTTCTCCAGAAGAAGCCCTACTTGCTCCCGAAGCACAAGGGACAAACTAGCAATGACCTTCAAAACTTTATGCATGCTTAAAACCCTAAATCCCTATAAAACCAATAGAATTATCAGAAATAAGTCGCTGCAAAGTCAAAAAATTCAAAAGCCCCAAATAAACTAATTAAGGCAACACACGCACAAATACCAAGTAGCTTACCTGCTTAAAAATTCCTCTTTAATTTAGTGATAGTGCCTCTTGATGTATAAATCTCGGCTAACACTTTACATGATTTGGTTGCATGCATCTTGCTCATGTGCCCACGATGCCACCAATGCAAACCATATATCCTCAATTTTGGATGTCCTTCCGTTTTCCAGCTTATTAATCAGAAGATATTATAAGATGAAATGATTACCAAAAATATAGCTATGATTTGTAAACCCATGTTTAATAGTACCATATATCACAACAAAGATATATACAACAAATTAAAATTTCTATCAATGTATGACTAAGTGTTTGTACTTAAAAGAGCTGCTACTTTAAAATAAGCCCTAGATGTGATGCATACATGTATGTTTTTTTGTCTGTATGATTGTATGTTTTTTGTTTATATGCTTTCTTTTATGTCATTGTTTTTTCTATCCATATACACACCACACATAAAGTCTTTTTGTTGCACACTCACGGTCTTTCTGGAAGCTGGCCGGAAGCAATCCTTTTACCCTCGGGGTAGGGGTGTGACTATCTACATAACACCTCCTCCAATACCTCGCTCCGGCGGGATTGGGTATTGTTGTTGTGTGTGATGCATACAATGCTAAAATTAGATCATTTCTATGAAGAAAAATGACAACTTTTTTACTTGTCTTTCTGGAAAGCTAAAATTAAGCAGACCTATATCGACTTTAAGAAATTAAGATATATTTATAATCCAAATTAGTCAAAAATTAGAAACAGGGCAGTTAAATTAAATCAAAAACTGGGTGAAATGGGGAAATTCCAGAAAAAAAATTTGTAACTTTTTTTCTTTTAGGAGGATAAATAAAGGGTAAACTTGCAGTTGATCAGATGAAGAAATAAGAAGTAGTGTAGCTAGTGTACCTTGTTAATGATTAATTTCAAGAAAAAACACTCTTCTTGCTCCAGATCAAGAACAAGTACATGATTTCAAGAGCTATTTCTATGTTTGGCCAAAAGATTTTGGTGTATGCAACTTTTGCCCCAAAAAATAAAATAGTGTGTTCCTCAAATGCTCTGGACCGGAGCGACCTAATTAAAATTTATTAAAAGTACAACCAAAAAATATTTTTTGTACTTTAAAATTGTACTTTTAATAATTTTTAATTAAGTCGCTCCGGTCGCTCTAGGGCATTTGAGGAACACACTATTTTTTGGGACAAAAGATGCATACATCAAAATCTTTTGAGACAAACTCTGATTTCAAACTCCAAAGTCCAAACTTGAATATTATAATAGTATAATTACCTATGGATAAAAGGAAAACATATTAAATAAAAAATCAATCAATCATCAGAATTAGTACAAAATTAACAAAAGGTACATAAAAACATTATTCATCTACCTGTTGTATCCAAGATCATCTTCTTCATTTTGAATCTGATTTAACCTAACAAAAAAACAGAAAAAAAAAATAGTGGATAGTTGATTAGTCATCAAAACTTGCACCTTTTATGGTATGTGTATTCATTAAATATGTGTCCAGGTGTCCACTCCTTTTTTTTTCTGCAGCTTCTTTATTACTCCAATAACAGTATATAAAACACATAAAATATGGTCATAAAATAGGATGAAACACAACCAAATTTATAGGGCAGAGAGTAGTTGACGGCAAGAGAAGTGAGCACATGCATCAAATATATAGTCTTTCTACACATATTGCTTGCATATGCTCACTCTCTTCTGTCAACTTCTTTTTTTCTTCATGAACAACATCCTGCGATTGAAAAAAGAGCCAAGATTAGATTAAAAAAATAAAAATAATCACACTTTTATTCAAAAAGAAATATACCCATCATGAAAAATGAATGTAAAGTAGCATATATACCCTTAATAAAGATTGCAACTTAACATTAAAAAACCATAACAAATCCAAGAAACTAATAAAAGAAACATGCCCACTAAAAAAAGAAACATACCCATTAATAAAGATTGCAACTTGAGGTTTCTGTCACCATTTATCATGATAATGCTTAGCGAAAGTGAAAGTGATAATGTAAGGTGAAGGAGGGAGAGACAAAGAGCAATAAATTACTAAAACACACAACATGTGATGTTTACATATATTCATATATAAATTTTAACACCACTACTCGGTGTAAGTCTTTATTTTTGGTCCCCATTTCTTGGTCCTCATTTCTTACAACTACTTATGTATTTTTCAATTGGTCCCTATTTCTTACAACTACGTATGTACTTAATGGTTTTTAAATCCTAGATTGGTGGTTTGTAAACACAAAGAGCCATCTGAAAATGTTCACTTTTGTTTTTTGTCATTTTTGGTGCATTGTGTTGTGCACATCTTATGGATCAATTTGGTTCATGAACTAAAAGACGCAAGTTGCATTATTTGGCCAAAGTTTCTTACAGATTCTGTCGATGATTTGCATAGATGGTATGATTGGTATTTGAAGACATAAGACTAAGAGTAATCCGACCAAAACAGGTGATCAAACCAGACTGCCATATCAGCGTCATCTCAGCTTTCTCTTTCTTAGATCAAACAGTGACCAAACCCTTGTAATCCGACCGGACAAGTGACCAAACACTTTTTCTAAAAAAATTAAAATTTCATTAGTTAAAATAAAACATTACAATAAATAAAATTAAATTAAAAACAATACAATAAAATTAGTGCTCATTTTCTCTACGCCAAAGATGTTCGACTAAATCGGCTTTGAGACTAAGATGAGCGTCCGAGTCGTTAATATCTCTGATAACTTGTAACCGATTTTCTTGTGATCGTATTGGATCATCTTCACGATGATGTTCTTCCCGAAAAAACTTGGTAGAGATTGCCTTCTTTCTGTCTTTTATGATCATATTATGTAATATGATGCAAGTGTACATCAATTTCGTAATTGTCCGAAGACTTCGTGACCGTGCAGGAGTTTTGATTATAGCCCACTTTTTCTTTAGCACGTCAAACGCTCGTTCCACATCTTTTCTTGCTGCTTTATGTGCTTGCTTATATCTTATTCTCTTCGTATCAAGAGGGCCTAGATGTGAGTTAGACCGGATTAAGAACAGAATCATTACGGATATTATCCGTCTAGTAAGAGTATTCCCCATTTATAGTGCACGTCATTAGCCACGAATGCAACCTCTGGTGCTTTCCCTTCTTTGAGATCGTTTAAAAGAGGTGATTGACGTATAACATTGATGTCATTGTTTGACCCTGCAACACCAAAGAACGCATTCCAAATCCATAAATCTTGTGAGGCAACCGCCTCTAACAAAATGAATGGATATGTTACTGGAATCACCCTACAGAATTGTCCAAGAAGTCCAACTGGGCATTGAGCCAAGGCCATTTCGTAAAGTCAATGCTTCCTACCATACCGGGAAACCCATGTTTCTCCTCATGATAAGCATATAGTTTTTCAATATCGGTTTGTGTAGGCTTTCGCAAATACTCCTCGCCATATAACCTCCATAACCCCGTTACAGAAATTAACGAGACAATCACGAGCAGTTTTAGTACCAATTTGTAGATACTCGTCTAACGAATCTGGACTTGAGTCGTATGCTAATTGAGGAATTGTGGAGGTACATTTCACTAACGAGGAAATGCCACATCTTCCGACAGCATCAATATTTTGTTGAAAATACGGGTACGCATCATTCAAGTCTTGAACAATCCGATTGAATAGTTTTCGTCGCAGTCGAAATCGTTCACGAAATTGTTTTGGGGTATAGATTGGTTGTTCAGCGAAGTAAGCTGCCACTAAACGATCATGAGTACCATGACGATCTTTAACAATCGGGTTACGTCAGATTATTGGTGTTGTAGAAGTGGAAGCTAGTAAAAGCGTAGCGGCGTCTTTAAAAAACCCGAACACTAAACTATTAACTTCCTCTTCTTCATCCGTATCATCAAAAAAGAATTGATCGGAATTCATTTTTTTGATTTGAGAAATAAATAGGTAGAAATAATTGTTGTCGGTGTGGTTGTAGAAGAAGGTATATGTAAAATGAAATGACTTATACAAAAATAAAACTGCAGAAATGGTTGGGGAAATTAAATGACTTATACAAAAATGGAACTGCAAAAATGGTTGGGGAAATTAAATGACTTATACAAAAATGGAACTGCAAAAATGGTTGGGAAAATTAAACGACTTATACAAAAATGGAACTGCAAAAATGGTTGGGGAAATTAAATGACTTATACAAAAATGGAACTATAACAACCCGTAATTTTTCAGTATTTTCATCAATGTAATATCTACTTACTATGTTAAGTACTACTTTTTCACGGGAATAAATTTTCGTTTCATTCCATTCCATTACGTATCATAGTTTACATTTCTAAAGTTAACAAGCTCACGCAACCTACCTATGGCAATCCTATCTACATATATGTCAAGCAAACATCATAACATGTCAAGTCAATATCTTAATATCATTTTTACAAAGTACATTACTCATATAATGTACCATTTGCAACGTTATATCAAGACAGGCTTTAAACCATTATCGTATACCTCTAAACCCTAATTTCATGAAAGGTTAATATCTAAAGTGAATGTACAAGTTACTAAAGCATATGTACAAGTAATATAACATCTCATTTGAAATATAAACTCCCTCCAAGACAAAGTACAAGTCTTTAAAAGCACAATGTACAAGTCATTAAGCATGACATCCAAAATAGCCGTTTTACCTCCGTTTTCATTCTAGTTTCTTCACCACCACTTTTGTACAAGCTACTACACTCAATATACAATGTATAAACCCTAATTATTCTACTCATAAGCTCTCACACATATTTTTACACTCAAAACCCTAATTCAAAACCCTAAACCCTAAAACCAAGCTAGTTTCTAAACCATGACCCGTTTCTTTGTTTTTATCCATTGTAAACCTAAACCAATACTCAAATAAGTTGTAATAACATAAATTACAACATTACAAATCACATTCCATCATCATTTCACCATTTTAACAACAATGTACAAAAATTAAACCTAGAAAACCCTAAACGAACCCTAATTTGAACTTTTGACCCGTTTACTCATTTTCGCCCATTTTAAACCCGAACCACCTATCAATTCTTGTTATTAATCCTTAATACAAGTCTTAAGGACATATATCTATCATTATATCATAAGAGTACGCGAAATGCAAGGCTAAAAACTCAATTCGAGCCCTAATAAGCCCTAATGAACCCGCGACCCCCATTTTTGCATTTTGACCCATTTTTAAACTTCTCTTGCAAACAAGCTCCTCAATGACAAGCACCTCACTCTCTTAAGCAGCTTACCATGCTGCTATAACCATTCCTTGGCCCTAAATGAAGCCACATACCCTCCCTTTGGCTCCAAGTCTTGCCGCGGCTAAGAACCACCCAAAACCACTTCCACCTCACCTATTCTACCACCATAGACCACCACATCACCTCCCTAGCCTCTCCACATCAATATCTAGCTGATACACATGTCCAAGATTAGAGCACAAAGACTCCTTAGCCTCCAAGGTTGAGTTCGACTATAAATAGGGCTCATAACCCTTCATTCTAACTCATCCCCCACTTCTTCTTTCTATAACCCATAATAGCAGCAACTCTTTGCTCAATAAGGTCCTAAGAAGTCTCAAGATCAGAAGTGAAGCAAAAGAAACCAAGAAAAGAAGCCCCGGAGTCATTATTCTAGGCGTACGAAGTTAAAAGTCCCGATTTCGACCCGTTTCCAAGCTATAAGCTCAAAACCAGGTTCCATAAGCTTACAATCTGTTTTCATACCCTTATAATGTTCATATGATCATGCTTAAACTCTTGTTAAAAGCTTTGAACTAAAAAACATATGTGTTTTACCTTTTTGATCCTACCGGAGCCCATGAAACCCTTATTTCATGTTTTTACCTTAATCTAATAAGCATAAACTTGTAAAATATTGTTATAATAGATTCTTAATAAGCTTATCATAAACATTATAATAAGAACTTTAGTTATGTTTTAAAGAATTGAACTTTTAAACCCACGCGTTTTCATTTTAAAACCCTAATTTGACCCGTTTTGCTTCCTAGCTTAACGAATCGTTATTTTAAACTTTTGTTACGTTAAATCTTCATATTTTAGCTTATATTAATAAGCTATAACCTGTAAATTACTTTTCATATTTGAAAAATATCATTATTATGGATTTTGGACTAAAAACGATACATTTTTCATGCAAAAGGGTATATATCGTAACTTTCTGAAACTTATAACTAAAAGGACTAAAAATGTCATTTTAACAAAGTTATAACTATAAGGGTCTATTATGTCACTTTCCAAAGTACAAGGTTTACTTTGTACATCTTTTAAACTAGAATGACCAAACTTGTAAAAGTGCAAACTCCAAGGGTATATTTTGCCATTTTTCATTCTCAAGGGTCTAAAATGTAACATTTTGAAAAAGTGTAGAAATGTGTTCAAAACCTTATAAGACATAACTTTAATTAGGGGTGTGCACGGTTCGGTTTGGGTCGGTTTTTGGCTAAAACCGAAACCGAACCGAAATATTCGGTTTTTATAAAACCAAAAACCGAAACCGCTCGGTTTTTGGCGGTTCGGTTTTTTCGGTTTCACGGTTTTTGCGGTTCGGTTTTTCGGTTTTTTCGGTTTCAAACCGTTTAAATTTGGTTTTTGCTAATTTATATTAATAAACTTGTTTTACGTAGAAAATTGGTTATTTTTTTTGTCAATATGAGCCTAATAATGTTTACACAAATTTTTACAATTATACACATATAAATGAGAGACACACACATGCATGTGAAAATACGCATAGTATGATCATTGTCATTGTAACGACATATTGTCAAGTAAACACACGTACACGACAAACATATATATAAACATTAAGATAATATATATTATAATAATTTCATCCATAAAATAAATATAAATTTAAAATTTTTAGTTATCATTTATTTATTTATATTATATTAATTATATATTATTATAAAACTGGTTTGGTTCGGTTCGGTTCGGTTTTTGACCAAAAACTAAAACCGAACCAAAAATTTTCGGTTTTTGAAAAATTAAAAACCGAACCATCGGTTTTCAGTTTCGGTTGGTTTTTTCGGTTTGGTTTTTTCGGTTTTCGGTTTTCGGTTCGGTTTTAGTTTTTTCGGTTTCTTCTGCTCACCCCTATTAATTTATGTCTAATCATACTCTAAATTATTTTAATTAAAAAGAAAAGCAGAATTCATGTCTTTTCCAAAATAAAAGATAAATAAAAAGCAGAATTCTTTTTGAAATGGATTTCTACTCTGGTTACTAGTTTATAAAATAATTATGAGTTGGTATACGATCATAATCAATACAAAAGATATGGAATATTTAATAATTAAAGTATTCTTTTTTAGATAACGTTAATATTACTAATTTTGATACGAATAAAATAAGTTAATAAATGGATTATGTTTTGTATTATTGGTTGCCGCCCACCCTGCAAACAATTTAACTAAAGAAAATAATGAATCATTAATTAAAATGATAGATTCCGCGTACATATTAAATAAGGTTTCAACACTTTTCTAATTGTTTGGTTTGTATACAGCCTGGCTAGAATTCAGTGTTGTTCTGTATCAAGTTCTATAACCAGGAAATGTGAAGTGAAAATGACATATGAGACACGACGTGTTGTGAAGGGTATTATTTTTTCAACGTTAGGAAATACGTACAGTGCAAGTGCGGTGTGGGTTATTCACGAGTTTTTTTCACGCCGTGTCATCTTTTATCGTATAACATCCTTATAACACAAACCCATATAAATATCATGCTCCCTCCGTCCCAAAATTATTATCCCCCGACAAAAAACACACAGTTTAAGAAAAGTGCATTTATTACTGCTTTCTCTTTCTTACTTTTTGACAGAAATACCTAAAGACCTAGGTACAGTGCAAGTGCGGTGCGGGTTATTCGCGAGTTTTTTTTTTCACGCCGTGTCATCATTTATCGTATAACATCCTTATAACACAAAATCATATAAATATCATATCTAATAACATTTTTATGACATGCCACGCAAAAACCATATTTTAAACTAAAAAACAAAAAAAATCACACACACGACAAAATGCGTCATCATCATGGCGTGTACCTATAATGCGCATGTAACTCACAAAGCGGTGCAGTAAGATGCCGTTATAGGTACAAAAAATGCGCTATAACGTGCTTACAATCCACGGCACCGAGCACTTATAACTTTTCGAAAAAATGACATTTGCCGATTGTTATTTTGATCACATACTTCTATCACCCAAGGCTTTTCGCCTACGTGTCAATGAATCAAAGAGTTTGTTAGTTCAAATTGTTTTGAAGATTTCTTTTACATATATGGTAAAATGAGAAAAGTTCTATAAGGAACATGGTCAAAAAAAAAGAACAAACCACTTCATCTTATCCGTTCATTTTATTTTCATGTAATGGTTTAGATTAATTGTTATTTTAATTTAATTAAAAAACTCACTTTCACCCTATTTTTTAAAAATTAAATATCTCACAAACCGTTAATCGTTACGCAAAACGAAACATACCATCGCGACGAGAATTAAATCATCTTTCTATAGAGGGGCACTTCTATATACTTTCGACGAACTTTTTTTTTGATTTTTTTTCTCAGCCACGTCTGAAAAAATCTCTTGTGATTTCATAAAATCACATGTGATTATGATACAAATCTCATGTGATTTTTTCAGACGTGATTGAAAAAAAAAATTCGAAAAAAGAGTTCGTCGAAAGTATATAGAAGTGCCCTCTATAGAAAGATAAAAAAAATACTCGTTGTGATACTTTCGACGAACTTTTTTTCCCATTTTTTTTCAATCACGTCTGAAAAAATCACATGAGATTTGTATCACAATCTCATGTGATTTCAATAATATCACATGTGATTGTGATACACAATCTCATGTGATTTTTAAGACTGTGGATTGAAAAATAAATCGAAAAAAAGAGTTCGTCGAAAATCACATCTGAATAAATTACGTCTGAAAAAAAAGCACATGATATTTGTATCACAATCTCATGTGATTTCATAAAATCATATGTGATTTGTGATACAAATCTCATGTGATTTTTCCAGACGTGATTGAAAAAAAAATTCAAAAAAAGAGTTCGTCGAAAGTATATAGAAATGCCCTCTATCAAAAGATAAAAAATTACTCGTTGCGATACTTTCGACGAACTTTTTTTCCGATTTTTTTTCAATCACGTCTGAAAAAATCACATGAGATTTGTATCACAATCTCATGTGATTTCAAAAAATCCCATGAGATTTTTTCTGACGTGATTGAAAAAAAAAATTCGAAAAAAGTTCGTCGAAAGTATATATAAGTGCCCCTCTATAGAAAGATAAAAAAATACTCGTCGCGATGGTGTATTTTTTTTCGTTTAACGATTTATCGTTTGCTAGATATTTGAGTTTTAAAAAAAAGGTGGGAAAGTGGATGATGAAAAAATGAGTGGTTAGGATTAACCCATTTGTTTTTTTTTTGCCCTTGTTTTTTGAGGATCTCAACTCATCGTAAAATAAGTGGTATACGGGTGCGGAAATTTTAGTTACATGGTACCGTAGCCGCAATACGCGAGTATCCTGCTAGTTTTGTAAAAATAGTTAAACATTAATCTTTGCTCAAAACTCATTTTGTCTTAAAAAGTAAGCAATGTTATTAGACTAAAATACCCAGAAGAAACATGCGATAACTCATTAAATCGTCCTCTGAGAATCATCCAATGAAACTTCCTAAGAACTCCCAACTTTCTTCTCATCAAATAGAACCTGTAATCAAAGACAAAGACAACTACACCAAGCATAAAATGTGCGATAAACCAATATATAATACGAATTTAGGTTTGACTCGATAAAGCAGTAAAGATAGGATGAGAGAATTGTTAAACTCATTAGGTTTTTGCAGGTTTATAACAAAAGTATACATATATTAAATGTTATGCAAGTTTTATTTTCAAAAATAATTAAAAACTTTAAGTTTTCTAAACTTGGGCGTTTGACGCCGTCAGGGTTTATGTGACCCCGTCACCGGTGTCGTGGTGACGGTGTCGCGTGTAAATCGTGACGCCGTCTCCACGTTCTGTGAAAATGAAAAAAAAAATTGATGAAAAATTTCCTGCACTTGATTCCATAAGTTAATTCATGTACAAATAGCTTCATAAAACCTAAGATTTAACAATTCAATCATATGACGCGAATTAATCTAAACAATTCATTTAACATGTTTGAATTTGGCTCAAAAGCCGGATAAATTCCTCTACACTTATTGTTTGCAAAATACCTTTGATTGAAATTAAGACGAGGTTAAAGACAAACAAAGCATGATTACAAGATAGTTCAAACATAACAAAACAAGCTGTAAAGAATTAAAACACACATGACACTCCTAATTTGCGAGAAAAGTAAATTGGGTTGCCTCCCAAGAAGCGCTTTTCTTTATTAACGAGTCTTGTAGCTAGACTCGAAGTCACACGTCAAGTGTCGTAGAATTGGTCCAAGTCGATGATTTCTCTTGGACTTTCTCTTTCGGAGAGCTTCCTAGTTGTAAGGATTGATTGTAGGGTTTTGGTAAATTCCTCTCCATCGGGGTCAATTAGTCTAATCTTGGCATGCCATGCTCCATCTTCGTTTTTGGGTGGTTTGTCCCAGTTAATTGGCTTTTTAATTAGGTCCTCTGATTCCCACATGTTACACTTAAGGTTAATGGGTATGGCTCCTAGAATCTATACCATTCTTCTAAACACTAAGGTATCCTTAAAAGGATTAAGCTCGACATCTCTAGAAATTTCCCATTCTCTGAGCAAATGGCAGTCTAAAAAGTCCTTCCTAGCATAATAAGAGGTTTGTGTGCCTATTCCGTCTGAGCTAGGTCGTAGTTTGTAGGATTCCCTTTTTCCAAGTGTGGTGCAATAAGGTGCTTCCTCCTCACCTAAGTCTACCCCTTTTACACCGAATACTGACCTAAAATTCCTTCTCCTACCGCTATTTTAGCCATCCTACAATCTATGAATGTGTTGGCGGTAGCTAGGAATCCTCTTCCTACCAGCAAAGGGGTCTCGGGGTCCTTCTTAATATCAATTAAGTAGAAGTCATTTAATAGTTTTAGTTTTCCTATGTGGACTTCTACGTCTTTCACAATCCCAACGGGGTAGGATTTGGTTCTATCAGCCAATCCAAAGATATGGTTAGTCTCCTCTAATAGTCCAATGTTAAGCTTTTTGAAGAGGTAAAGTAGGATTATGTTTACGCACGATCCTAGATCAGCCAAGGTGTCGAAAGGTTTTGAGTCCCCTAATCTACAAGGTAGCGTGAATAGTCCGGAGTCTTCCATTTTTGTAGGTACTTCTCCTTGGACAAATGTTGATCCCTTTTTGCCTAGTTCTAAGCTCTCTACATATTTATATAATATAGCATTATAGATTGGAGCGTGGGCTAGGACTTCGAGAACCGGTAGGTTAAGATGCAAATCCTTAAATTCATCTTCAAGAGTTAGTTCGGGTTCCTCTGGTTGTTGTGGTTTGATTTCAACCACGGGTTGCTGCAGGCTTGTTTGGGAAATGATTGCCTTATTGAAATGTGCCTTGATAGCATTGATTTAGGTAGACGCGTGAGATGAGCATTGTGGGTCTATTGTTGGGTAAGAACGAGCAGACGAAATTGGATGAGTCCCCAGTTTTGGGTTCTTGACCGTATCGCTAGGCAGCGTACCTACTATTCGATCGATGATGGCTTTCAACATAGTGTCGATTTTGTTGGTCATCTTGCTTTGCTGTTGTTTGAAATCGGCTTCAAACTTAGATAGTCTAGCGTCTTAAGATGCCATGAAGTTGGACACCAATCCTTTAAGGTTTGATTGACTGTTAAAGCTTCGAGGATTGTTGTTGAAAGAACGGTTCTGGATCGAACCGTTAGATTGGAACCGGTTAGGTGGGTTTGAAAAGCTATTTTAGGAATTTTGGGGTTGTCTCTACCTAAGATTTGGGTGACTTTTCCATGACGGATTATAGGTGTCATATAACAACCCATAATTTTCATCAATATAAATATCCATCTATTAAATTAGATGCAATGTAATATCCATCTATTATAAATATATCACCTTCTTACAGGGAAATTTTTTGCTTTATCTCATTATGCAACAAAACTTGCATCTCTAAAGTAAACGAGCTCACGCAACCTCTATCAATGCCATCTATATCTATGTTTATATCATGTAAACATCCTAATATGTCAAGTCTATATCCTAATATCATTTTTACTAAATACATTATCCATTTAACGTACTTTTCAAAAGGTTATTTCAAAAACAAGCATTAAACGTTAACGTTTATATCAAAACCCTAATTATATGTAATATATACATATAAAATGAATGTACAAGCCTTTAAAGAATGTGTAAAATATCAATACACCACATTTGAATATCTTTTCCCTCCAAAATCAAGCTACAACTTTCTAAAGCTCAATGTACAAGTCAATAATGCAAGAAAGTTAAATTAGGTCATTTTACCTCCTAAATCACTTTGGTTGCTTACCACCACTTTAGTACAAGGTACAAGCACTTAATACACAACCTCAAAACCCTAAACCCTAACCCTAATTCATCCTAAACCCTAATCTAAAACCATAAAACCCTAAAACAAAACCCTAAACCCTAATTTCACTTTAACCTTAAAACTAAGCCCTAAAACCTAATCCTAAGCCCTAAACACTAATCCAAAACACTAAAGCATAACCCTAACACTAATCTTAAACCTTAATCTATCCTAAACCCTAGCCTTAACTCGAAAAATAAAGTCCAAAACCCTAACCGAACCCAAAACCAACCCGATATACCTTTTCTTCCATTTTTACCCATTTTTAAACCAATCACCCATCCTAGCACCTCCCTTACCTCACCATGACATCACCAAGCAGCCTAGCAAGCACCTTTATCACCTCCTTGCCAAGATACTTGTCCATTAAGTTGCTTTGTCACCTCCTTGTTGCTTGTTACTAGCCGCAGCCATCTTACCCTCCAAAACTCTTCCAACACTTCCTAGATACTAACATAGCTCATCATACTCACCTCCTAGCTCTCCTAAGTCAGTACCCTTCAAGAATTAGCCACCACATCACCCTAAACTTGGGCTCCAAGGTCATTCGACCCTATAAAAGGGGACGCACCCTTCTCATTCAACTCACATCTCAAATTTCTATAATATTCATCAATGGAGTCTTAAGAAGGATCAAGGAGAATCAAGAGAAGTCACAAAACCATGAACGAAGCCAAGAAGTCAAGAAACGAAGCCATTTAAGTCGTTACTAGGCGTACGAGTGCTAAAAACCCTATTTGACCCATTTCACAACCCGTAAGCTCAAATTCTTGTTCAATAAGCTATAATTCTGTTTTATAACTCTTATAAGGCTTATTATATCATGTATGAACTCTTGTTAAAAGATTTGAGCTTAAAAACCATGCGTTTTTATTTAAAACCCCTAAAACGACCCGTTTTGATTTCTAGCTAAATGAATCCTTAATCTAAAGTTTTGTTACATTAAAACATCTTATTTTAGCTTATAAAATAACTAAAAGTCTGGCAAATCTCTATGGAATCTTAAAATAAGCTTGCATGTAATTTTGGACTAGTTTTGCAAATATTTTCATGCTAAGGGTTATATATTGTTCTTATTTTAGCTTATACTAATAAGCTATAACCTGCAAATATCATTTGGAATCTTAAAATAACCTTGCATGGCTTTTTGGACTTGTTTTGCAAAAGTTTCCATGCATAGGGGTATATATCGTAACTTTCTGAAATTTATAACTAAAGGGGCTGAAAATGTCATTTTCTTAAAGTTATAACTATAAGGACCTATTTTGCCAAGTTTCAAAGTTAAAGGTTTAAATTATATATACTTTATATATAAAGGACTAAACTTGTAAAAGTTTATAAACCAGGGGTATATATTGCCAATTTTGCAAACTTATAAAATATTATATTTTTATATTAATTATAAAAATATATATATAAATTATTCTAGCTTTTGAAGAAACTTAAAACTATAATGTATCACATTACTAGGGAGCTTCATGTAAGGGGTTTCATTTGGGTATACGTTTTGACGAGTTTGCTGGATTTACGATTTAAAGTGTCCTGGCTCCTCAAACGTTTACTACATGACCTCTGAATTATGATGGCCCGAACAGTGATACGATATTTCCATAATAAATCCAATCAAAATGATATTTCATTATGACATAAAACATATCCAATCAAACTAAGACTTGACATATTACCCAGGTTGTGTGACGAAGCCGTTACTTTCATTTCATATACTTTTGCCATCAATCAGATTTCCCTGTACTGTTAAGGTGAGTTCATAGCCTCGCATTCAATCTTTTAAATGTTTCATAAACCCGCGAGGGGGATACATGCTATAAACCATGAATGCAAGTATTTTTCTGTATGCTATCCTGATACATTATTGCCTAAGTCCCTACTTTTGCCATTAAGTCCCCACTATCATGAACCGTTAATTACTCGTCGGGGTAAGCGCGAATGCTGTGAATAGATCTATTTGGGACTGGACTCCCCGTTGGTGTACCTATACTGTCGGTAACCAATAGCACACATTTGAATAACTTTGCGGGTGTTTGGCAAAGACACCCGTTGGGGCAATTATTTGTGGTTATTGATTAACCTAAGGCTTCGGTGTCATGAGCTTAGGGCAATAATACTATTTTTCATGATAATTGTATGTGTTGCAATTATTACAAACTATGGGTGTATAACAACGTAACCCACTATTGAGCTTGTATTCAAAACTGTTTACTATAAACCTATGAATTTCACTCAACCTTTGTGTTGACTTTTTAGCATGTTTATCTCTGGTAACTAAACATCTTATGGCACAGAGTGGCACGGACTTGAAGATGGCTAAACTGTTATCATTCAAACTTTATGTTTTGTGAAAACCTATACGATCGTTGTAGCTCTAGTTTGTTAAGAACTAATCTAGGATAACGATAACATAGGCGGACTATTCAAACATAGAATCAATATTATCATAACAAGGTTTTACCAATCATTCATCACAGCCCCAATATTATTTGATCAGAACAATACGGTTACATCAATGAACTGTAACAGGGATCAAGGAAAACCTTGATTACCTTGAGGCTAAACCTACTAAACCCTAGGCATCCACTTAGAGGACTTGACGCCTAGAATACATACACACTTTTCCTGGTGTTTACATCTTGACACCCTTTTCTGGATGATTAAAACAATATGCATGGACCTCCTTTTATAGCATAAGGAGTCAAGGCTTACATGGAAACTAATAAAAGATATTAATGAGAGAATCAAATAATTATTCATCTTTATCTTTTCATCTTTATCTCTTTTTGACCAAATCTTTATTTTCTCTACCAGCTTGTAGAATTCTTCAATGACGACTTTGGTCCTTTTGTTTCCATCTTGTTTCATTCGTGTTTTGTCTTATCAACTTAAATATAATTCCCAACAATCTTCCCCTAGCTGATAATGACAAAACCAAATAAGCAATATCTTAAAGTGAGTGTAACACTTTGAAGGTAACTTGTTCCTTGTTGATCCCAAACCTAGATCGATTCCTTAGGTTGTCTAATGTTAAATTACCTTGGATAAATCCAAAATAACTTGTTGTAGAAAATTTGTATGTATATTAAAGTGTATGCAGAATCTACACCTTAATACCTAGAAGAATTATGAACAAAACAGTAATCTTGAACAAACAAAGATAAAATCAAACGCTCCAATATTGTTAGATCAATAATACGAGTACTCTTCACTTAGTACTAGGGTTTACAACCTTGAAGCTTTTCTTAATCGACTTTGACAACTATGAAGACTTATATGCAAAACTTAATTGATATCCCAACTAATGCCCTAGAGCCTCCTTTTATAGACTAAGGAGTCCTAGTCGGCTTACAATACATTCCTAAGATATCTTAATCTTTTCTAAACATAAACATAATCTTTTAAATAAATACATTACGTATATCTTGTACATAAATATCTCAATACTTATCTTCACAAGTATTCTTGTTCTCCAAACAATCTTTATCTCTTTAATCCGTCTTTATCCTCTTGACAGTAGAAAGTCTTCAAGCAGCTGTAATCAACAGTTGTAATCTTTTCACCAACAGCACTAATAAACATAAGCAGTAGTAATATTAGTACTAGCAATACTAATATATACTCATAGTAGTAACTTGTACTAGCAGTCTTAACATTTACTACTAGCAGCACTAACTACTTAACTTATATTTTAGTCTTCAACACTGAGCAGTCTTAACTTCAACTAACAGCAGTAACTTTATGCTATCAGTACTAAATTATACTAACAGTGGTTACATTATATTACCAGTACTAACTACTTAGCATAATTTTCATTAAGTACCTGAGCAGTAGTAAACTTAAGAATCCATAAAGTCTTTTAAGTCCTAACAATCCTCCCCTAAACTTGATGTTCATCTTCTGAATCTTCAAGTTTCTTCTTTAAAAGTCTTCATCATACTCAGGAAGATGCATTCAAACCTTTCATTAACCTTTTTGCTGCTTTACCATAAAAATAAAAGGGGGGCCTTTTAATGGGCAGCTGATAGCTCAATGCTCATTTTGATGATCAGTTTGAAGTTTCTTGTTTAACATATTCTTGATGGTTACTGGTGTGAGAGGATATCTCTTTTCAACCAACATAAAAATGTGGAGATTATCAAACCTTACAAAGTGAACTCCAGATGAATCAATCAACTTCCAAATGGTTACCCTGTATCCTTGTAAAATTCTCCATACATCACTCCTTATGTCTGGTTCAAACATGACTTTCAAATCTCCCCATAACACTCTTTCAAATTCATCTTCAGGCCTTTTATCACTATACTTTGTCTTTACTATCTTCCAAAGAGCCTCCAAGTCTTCTTTGTCTATTCCTTGTAGCATCCTTATCACTGAAGAATATCTCTTGGAACTTCCATCTGCTCTTATCAATTGATAATGTATCAACATACCTTCTTTATGAAGCTTGTAATCAATAATCACTGGTAGTTTGGTAGCAAGTGGTATAGCATCAATTGCTATATCATCATCCTTCTTAATCACCAAATGCTTCATTAACTCACCTTCATCATCTTCACTAGCTTCATCAACTTCATCTGACTCTTTGTCTTCCTCCATTCTTTGTTTCTTTGAGAATTCTTGCTGTTGCTCTTTTCCTGCTCTTTTCCTTCCAAGCATCTTCTTTCTGCTGCCTTTAGTTGTTTCCTCACTACCTTCTACCTTCTTTTCTTTGCTTTCCTGTACCTCAGAACCCATAGCCACAAAGGTATTTACCTTCTTCATTTCCCTGTCAAACAACTTTTGAATTTCATCAAAACTCTTTCCCTTCAGCTGTTTTTATGTGTATCTACCCATGTGCTTAAGATAGGTAGACATTTAAGTTCTCTTTTGTGCCTTAATAGGAGGTATGTTTCTCTTTTCTTGTGCTCTGAGTGCATCAAAATGTTTTCTTCTTTTCTCCATTAGTTCCATAAACAGTTTTCCTTTTTCCTCATCTGTCAACTCATCTCTTTCTTTTGATTGGAGTCTTTCAGCTAGCAATCAATCAGCCTCCATCATAGCTTATGTATTTTCCCATGACTCAATCAATGCTATGTTAGCTTCTTCTTCTTGTTTCCTTGCTAGCTTTTGTTCTTCTATTAATTCAGCATCTAACTTAGCTTGAATATCTCTTGTAATTTGTTCATCAAGAGAAATTGGATCTTTTCTTTTTAAAGGAACTTCAGGCTCAATCATAATACCTTTTCCTTTGTCTTTAGAAATTGGAGGTTGTGCCTCTTGTGGAGCTCTGAACTCACTTGGCTCTTGTACTACTACCCCTCTAGCCTTGGGTCTTGTAGTTGTTGTTGTTGTAGCAGCAGTAGTAACAACTTTAGGCTTAGCTGCTTTGATCTGAATAAGTGTCTGAGCCAAAGTGATTTCCTCAATAGTTGTAGGAGCAGCACTACCTTCAACACTAGCAGTAGTAACTGCTTCACCAGCAGTACTATCATCAAGCTTAGTACTCTGTTCATCTTTCTCATCAACTTTAGCTTCCACAGGCATCTCATCAGTATCCAAAACTCCAGTATCAAACATCAATTCATCATCCTGTCTTTCTTGAGTTTCATCAACTAAAGTTACATCATCATCCTTATCAAGATCTGCAATACTCCTCCCCTGTTTGGATGCATCTTCAGGATCACCCAAACTCTCCTGATCTTCAAAGGACTCAACTCTCCTAGACATACCAACTTTCTTGAGTCTCTTCAAACCTGTAGGTCTTGACTTTTTCTTCCTTTCCAACCTCTGGACCCTCTTCTTCAAGGCAGCAATCTCCTTTGCTTGAGCATCCTTTGCTTTTTCTAAATCAAGAACCTGTGTTTGCAATTTGGTACATAAAACCATCAAATCAATTAGTTGCATGCTATCCTTACCACTAGGTTGTGGATCATTGGAAGGTGTGGACTTTCCTCATGCTCTGTCTCATCTTGAGGAACCTCTGCCTCCTTTCTCTGAGTCTTCTTGAGTTGAGAGGATGTAGATGGTTGATCAATAATGGGTATTTTAGTGGAATCAGTTGGAGAATCTAAATCCTCACCCACTTCTTCAGAATCTTGAACCATCATAGTATCAAATAAGGGTGTTATTCTCCCAGAAAAATCCTTTCTAGCTCTCTTCATATTAGCAAAAACTTTCTTTGTGTGAAAGGGATTAACAAAAATCTTCTTATGAGTTGACATATCTTAAAGTTGACAAATCGCCAAGTTTTTGATTATAAAAACTTGAGAAACGGATACATCAAGAATTGCCGTCCTCCATCTAAGGTGTTTCACCAAATGCATCAAAATGTAACTTAACAGTTAAAACTTCTGATATTGTTGCCAAGTAATATCAAAGAACAACATTGAACTACTAAACGTCATATCATGCAGTGGATTAGGCAACTTAGCATAAATGAAATATGTAGAATAAATACTTCTACTGTCGAAGAGACAGAAAGCTTTATAAAAGTAAGCTTCTGATAAGCATTTCTCGATACCCCATAAGTGCCAGTTGAATCAAAAATAGTAACAGTGGGCAAGCATCAGTACCTTCTGCATCATCCAATGAATATCTCACCTAATTGACTTGACTCCTGTAATTATTAACCCTCTTTTTATTAACTAAGGCTTGTAACTGACGCACTCCGTTAACTGTATGTACCTTGGAAGTTGCCCAAAATTGTTCAATACAAGATGTGTAGATGATTGGATTGACTGTTAAAGCATAATGAACAAAACTTGCTTTCAGGAAATCAATTATTTCTGCAAACTCATCACTTTCTACAGGTTTTTCCAAGAACACGACCACATTGTGCGTTTCAGCAAACTTAGAACTTGACATAATGATGATTTTGATGATCAAAGATGAAAATTGAGTTAGGGTTTATGGTTAGAGAGTGTTTGAATGATTAAAATCAAATAACGCAGTAAATGAAACCCTTAATCGAAGTATTTATAAAATCACCCTCAGCAGCAGGAACTTGAACTGGCAGCATTAACATATGCTTAACAGCATAAACAAATACGGGCAACACTAATTTAAGCCTAATAGCATTAACTTAAGCTTAGCAGCAATAAGTTGAAGGTGAGCAGCATTAAGAATAAGACACCGGTAATCACTCAAATTTCATTCCAAAAAGCAACTTTCATCATCAAATTTGATTCACACAAGCTCTCTTTCTGTTTTTATGCTCACATTATCTCTTAATTCTTTTTACTCACATAATCACTCATTTCTGTTTTTATGCACACATTTCTCTTTCTATTTTTAAGCTCACATATTCTCTCATTTCTTTTGGCTTACCAAAACACTCTTTCTGTATTTATATGACAGTTGTGTACAAAATTCCATTAATTCTAATAGTTTCATACTGTCCTCCCCACTTCTAAGTGTGTAACCTCTTGAGAGAGGTGGATCATTGGACTATTTAGATGTAATCTCAAACCTAGTTTGAGCATCTACATTCCCTAATATGGTATATTGGCTCCTGGGACCACTACCTGAACCAATTCCCTAAGGAGTTGATCCATTAAGTGTTTCCATGGATTGGGTCTTATTTGATATTACCACTATCCTGCTCTACTTCTAAGCTAGAAGTAGTAGTGGCAGCCCTTTCCATTCTATCACCCAACTTCTTATGGACAACCTCATCACCAACCTTTGTTAGGGGGACCACTAGACTGAGGTATCTTGGTGTCCTAGCCTCTTTTGACATGCCTAGATGTTTTTGATTATTTTTAACATACTTTTCATATAACATATCCTTTCATCCATGCTTTTGTTTGTATTAAGAAGTAGTCTCCCCTCAAACAATGCTTCAAGAGATAAGAATTTGGTCAATAGTTGTAGCTTTTGCGCCCATGTCATCTCAACAACATTAACTTTTACCTGGCAGTAGTAATTTTCTACCTAGCAGTATTAACAGAAGTCTAACAGTATTAACTCTGTTTTCAATAATTATACAACAACATGCCTCTATTCATTACAAGCACACTAGAAAAGACTAGATAGACATGTGAGAATTCATGAAGATCCAAATTTATGCATAACCCATGAATAAAAGTTAAAAACTGTGAACCAAGATCATTAACTTTCTTCTCAAACATTACTTCAAAGGTGAAACATTCAACATCAGGTATTCAATATGCTTTACCTGCAGATATTAGTCCATAGCCAAAAATACAAAATCCAAAGTATTTTCTTCTTGACAGCGTCATTAAGAAACAAACTATTTTAAACAAGCATTCTTAAGTATAACAAGCATTTTATTATACATAGAGCAGTACTAATTGATAAGTATAACAGTATTAATCCTTTACCAGTAATTCTTCCACCATATGCACCTCCTCTAAATGCAACATAACCTTCATCAAATTCCTTGAAATCTAAGAGATAAGCTATGTTCCTAGTCATGTGCCTTGAGCATCCACTGTCAACAAATCCTTTTATACCTCAAGTTGTGCTAGCCCTGCACATAAAGAATAAGGAAATTAGATTCCTTTAGGGACCCAAGCCATTACTGACTTGGATCTGCCTCGTACATCAATGTAGTTGTGTCTTTTAAAAGCAATGATGCACCCATAGGTTTGAAGGTACTTCGCAAATCCAACATGCTGAGGACTTTACATACAGCATTCACATCCCTTTTACCTAACAGCATGTAACTTGACTTAGTAGTTTAGACCTATCATGTATCAACTGCTTTAGGCTTCCCCAGTAAAATAGTGTCCTCTTGCTGCAAACACAGATCTTCTAGTATCAATGTTGATTTTCTTTAAAAGGGCCTCTTAGCAGTTGATTGTGCTTTGTGTTAGAAAAATATTGTCTTGATTTATGCACGTATGGACTAAGCTGTTTAGGGGTGAGCAGTATTACATGGGTGCAACTAGGCCTAAACAGTATTATGTGGTGTGAGGCCAGTTTTCAACAAAACTGCTTTTGGAGACATATTACTCTATGTATACACTAGGGTGTGTGGTTTTGGCATCCACCCTATTGTAATTACTTCTAGATACTATGCCTCTCTATTGATGGTTTATCGATAATTAATCCCTGCAAATGATTAAAACATCCAAAATAAAGAAAGAAGCCTTGTTATAACATCACAAATCTTATTCCAAGTTTGATTGACATATCTGCCATACTCTTTCCAATACCACTGTATTCCTCCACATAAAACATTTTTGAGTACATATTTCTCAACTCGTGCCTTTAGGTTTAAATCGTCTCACAATGTTTGAGTTATATTGTCGTAGTCTGGGTATCTCGCCAACCGTTAATCTCTTCCGCATTTTCTACAAGATTAGTAAACAAGGGCATTGGTTCTCTTTTGAGAAAAGGGTGGGAAAAAAATGTCGGGGGTAAGATCTTCAATGAGACCTTTTCTGAAATGAAAGGATGGAAAGATTGATCCTTCTTTATCGATCAAAGGCCTATCCCGAATGCCATGGCTTGGAGGCATCATGATTCCGATGTTAATGATATCTTGCCGGATAATGATTTTAGCATCATGGACGTTATTGATCTTCGTCCCGTGCATCCCGATGTTCTCTTTGTCGTTGGTCTTGCCACTACTTGGGATTTTCCTAGTTTTCTTACTATTTTCAAAGATACCGAGGGGAATGGTAAGGTGTTATGATTCTATTTCTGTACATATATGTGTAGGCAGTTAATTGATTTCCCTAACGTGTTATTTGCTTGTTGTTATGATTTCTTTCAGCAACTACCATGTCTTCTTACCTTCGATTTCCCTTCATGTCTGGTGCTTCGATTAAGGAGCGGTTGTTCCCCAAGACTATCAAGTCGTACATCACACAACTCCTCATCTTCTAGTAGATGAGGCTATACCGGACAAGATTGATCATCAACTTGAGGTAGAGGTTGAAGATCCCAAAGTGATTGCCGCCTAGGAGAGAAAGAAAGCTCAAGCTGCCAGAGCTGCGGCTAAAAAGAAAGGGAATTTGAAGGGGGTGGATGACGAAGAGGGAAGTTCTAGACCTAAGCATAAGAAGAGGAAAACTTTGACGAAGAAAGACCATGCAGCAAGCTTTGACCATGTTTCTTCTCCGATCCCTCTCTGAATAGTTGTTCCACTAAATTCTGTTGCTTCGGTTCATTCGGGTAGTGCCGGGCAGAATACCGAAGAGCAGGATGCTCAAGAGGATGAGCATCACTCGGCCCCACATTCTCCTCGCAAATCTACTGATGAATGTGTTCATAATTTTATAAATGTTGATGATGGCAAGAAGAAAGAAAGTCCTCCTCGTCTTGAACCTTTTGTCAATCAGTCCGGGCGACCTATTACTGTCGAGAAGGAGTAGGTGTTTCTTTTGGAGTCTCACGCTACCGGACTGTCTTAACGGCAAAGCCGCCATGACCGTTCCCCAGACTTTTCTACCAAAGTTCCTCAATTGAAAACGAGGGAGATGCTAACAGGTTAGTCTACCTTACTTTCCTTTGTTAATATCTTGCTTACATGCTTATGCTAATAGGTTAGTCTTACCCATTTTTTTGTAGGTCGAAACGTCGAGGAAGGTGAGTCCTCCCATTCTGCTGCCATATACGTTCTCGAGTGGACTATTCCTCGAAGATGCCGTGTGGATACTACGAAATGGTGCAGAGATATGAAGGTGCACCTTGCTCCTCCTGTTGCCCAATAGGAGTCCAATGCTTTGACCAATGATATTGCTCTTCAAAGAGCTTGGTTCAATTTAGCCAGGGGTGCCATGGCTCAGACAGACATGTTGGAAAGGTTTGAAAACTTGCTTGAAGATTACAACAGGCTTGCCGACTCTCATGCTGAATGCTCGAATACTGTTCGGAATTTGGTGACTGCTGTAACACCCCCAAAATGGGTCGCAGCGGAATAAGGGTCCGGGGCGTGTTACTTCATAGATCAATAGCACAAGATGTATATAGAACGACCAAAAAGTCGTTTAAAACTGATACATTGGAATTAACAAAGTATTTGTTACATAAGCCGAAGCTTCACTTGTCCACTTGTTCAAAATACAAAGATTTCTAGCCCATAACAGTTATACAAAATGTAATGCGACAAAATCTTTAATGCATGATATCCAAATCAAAACCACCAATGTATCCCTGGCACCTCGTGCCTATTGACCACCTGAAAACATTGCTTTAAAACGTCAACAAAAATGTTGGTGAATTCATAGGTTAGTAAAATATAATATGCAGGACCGCAAGACTTTCCCCGTGATAAAGCAACAGATGCAGACATCACAAAATCCGATTACGTTTTCCTAAGCTCATGACACTGAAGCTCGACAATTATATTCGCAATAATAAATATTGCTATTCTGCCCGATTAGATGTTCAACCCTAAACATCCCGAATCCGACATGCTATAACGTTCGTTCCCGGTGATAGCTAATCACCCGAACGGGGAGGTCAATCCCAAATAGATCTATTCATAACATTCGTGCTCACATAATGTAATTCACAACTACATCTATGCAATTGACAGTTCATGATAATGGGCTCAACTTGGGTTATCGCTACTTAGGCAAACACGTAAGCAATATAAAATATACACTTGCGTCCAATTTATAAAACAAAGCATGTTTCCACCCCAAGGTTATAAATCATTGAAATCGTAAAAATGTGGGGCTATGAACTCACCTTGAGTTCTGATAATCCAAATATCACAGATAACGCGTCACGTAAATGATCGAATGCAACCTAAATGAACATAGGTCGTATAAGCACTAATCGCTTTGATTAACTAACATCATATACAAGTCTATGTTAGTTACATCATACTATCGTTCGGGCTATCATAATTTAAGAGGTCATGTAGTGACGTATGAGGAGCTAGGACACTTTAAATCGTAAATCCAACAACTCGTCGATACGCCACCCCGAAGAGGCCTCATTATGAAACTCCCTAGTAATATAGTACTTTGATAACCACATATAATTCTATATAGCTTCATCACCGTCTATTTGTAATTTAGAAATCGTTGTTATAGAGTGAAAACGTTTATAATTACAGTTTTAGTAAAACTGGCATAACTTTCGCGTTTTAAGCCCGATTTTGACGTTTCTTATGCCCACGCTTTCGTATTAGGACGAGTTATCATAATTTGACATTTTCATAATTTGGACCTCCTGGTGAACAGTAACTTTTACTGTTCACACCAGACCCTAAATATATTTATATAGTTTTTGTTATCGTAAAACTCGTATACGCCGTATTTTCTTCGTTATAGCTCCGTTTTTAGCGATTCTTTCGAGCACGTTCTCGTAATTGAAAGTTCTATATATTTATGAGGTTTACAAAAATAAAAGTTTCTGTCATGAATAGTAACTTTATAAAAATTATTTTATAAAAGTATTAATTGTCGTAAACTCGCGAAATTCATAACTCATTCGTTATTAATTGAAAAATTATGATTCTTATCATTTTGGAATGTAATCTGTTAAAAATACTAAACTTTCTGTTTTAGAAATATTTTATAACTTGCTTTTATAAAGTTTATTTTATAAATCGGTATTAACGTAAATCGTATTTTTATCGTAACTTCTTCGTTATTAATCCGTTTTTCGAGTTTCTTACTTTTTGGAATCGTCATGAGACGTATTATTTTTATAAAATGTCAAACCCACTGTTGGAAATTCGGATTCCAAACAGCCCCTTAATGATACATATATATACTTATTTGTTTAACTTGTTTTATATACTTTTCAACTAAGTAAATTTCCACAAGTTCTTAATAACTCATAATATACTATGTTATACATATAGTAATGTACTTAGGTCCATGATTTGTCTATTTGTCTAAGATAACAAGTTCATAACTTTTACATAAAATCATAAATTTCCTTAAGTACTTTAAAAACCCTAATTTGTACATATACATTTTTATACTTAACCAACATGGTACATCACTTATACTCTCATTATTCCATGATATTACCAATCACATATCATATGAAAAAGTGTACAAAATGATCATCACAAGTAAAAATTCCATTTACATGTTCAAAAGTCCTAAATGGTGATTTAGCTATATAAATATCATATACACATATAATCATAAGAAATAAAGAGATTAAGGTTTTTAGATGACCTTATGATGAACAATGATGATAGACAACACAATCTAAACCCTTGTTTAGATTAAAAACCCAAGCTTGCACACTTGAAACCCTAGTTTTCTCAAGAAAACCCTAATCTTGCAATAACTTGATTAAACCTTGAAAACCTTTAACCAATGCTTGCAAACATCTTAGTATGTCTTAGGAATGATGTGTATATGTGTGTATGCTCTTAGAAAATCAAGGTATGGATTGTGTATGTTGTGGTTTTTGAGCCGTGGGGTTTGGAGAGCCAAAAGGGAGAGTTTTGTTGATTTTTACCCTTTTGAAATAGATATGTGTGTTTACTTGCATAGTATCTCTTTTATAGCATGAACTAACTAACCAAAGTAACCTTAACTTAACCATGGTTTGATGTTGGAATGACTAGGGTGTAAGAAAAGCATGGTGAATGTGTAAGAAGGTATGGAGGATTACTTGATGACATAAGTTGTAAGAGAGTTGGTAAGACTTTGCTAGGTTGCTTCCTAATGTATATAACACATGTGTACTTTAGAAACTAGATATTTTCTTGTATCCATAAGACCAAATCCGGCCAAGTATGTATATGTGGAAGGTTTTTGTGTAACTTTTATGTATTGGGTATAAAAGTGGGTATTTGTTGAAGTGTAGACAAGTTTTGGTGGTTCTGGGTATGCCTAAACGTACTTTATCGCGAAACGTAAACACTTTACGCAACCAATAAAAATAAAATGAACAAAGACCATAATTATTCTCAAAATAATTATTTAATACTTGATTGATGTAAACGCTTAATTGTTTGGTGCCCGTTTACATTGAACGCAAATTTTTAGCTTACGCGATTTTACTTAATACATGAAATTACAAGCAAACGCGTACGATACTAAAAATAAATAGTAGATTTATCGACGTCGTCAATGACTTGAAAACACGGGGTGTTATATATTTTCTAAGTTTAAAGCTTACTTAGATTTTACTAGCTTATTAGAGAATAAAGTTTAAATACTTTATAATCTATTAAGTAAATAAAGTTTAAATAAGAAATACACTTAGCATTAAGTCTAGTTTATATAATCGGGTGGTTTCGTTCTTATCGGTTTCGTCATTCGGGTTCTACTTCTTTTCCCTTTTCCATTATTAGTAGTTTTAGCTTATTTAGCTTAATATGCTTGTTATTATTGTTAGTTTAGTTGCTATGATTCGCGAGTAGATTCTTTTATGCTTGTTAAGTGAGTTGTGATAAGTAAATTAAGTGTGGATTAAAAAGAGACTTGTTGATTAATAATTTTTGGATTATTTAGATTTCTTATTTGATTATTTCGAAGGGCAAAGCTGGAGAGATAGCCAAACATCAAATCTAGTAATTAATACATATATAAGATATTGTTTTCAAAATAAACCAACGTTGTGAGAAAATAATGTTTTTTTAAAAACGGTACAAATTCTTTATTAACTCTTTTCTTCACACTTAATGATCTTCTCGCCTCATTTGACAAGCATATCCGTTTTAGTTATATCTTAGTTTTATTTTAGCTTATTATTACAATTAGTTTAATTCATAACCAAAAAACAAAAGATAATCAAGCATCTAACGAAAAACATTAACGCAAATCTCAATTCAATTCTCGTCGTGGATACGACACTCGGAAGATTTAATTATCACTTGTCCTCAAGTGATTATTTCATCCAACGGGAAATACTTATATATTACTTCGACACGCGTTTGACGATTTAGGAAAAGTAATAATTAATCTTCCGGATGTCGTATCCACGGCGAGAATTGAATTGAGATTTACGTTAATGTTTTTCGCTTGATACTTGATTATCTTTTTATTTTGGTTTTTGATTATAAACTAATATATAATAATAATAAGCTATATAATAGTAGAAAACAATAAGCAAGCAAAATAGATCTAAGATATGATTAAAAACAATATGCGTGTCAAGTGAAGTGAATCGATCCTTAAATGTGAATTAGAGTTCTTGTTAACGAATTATTACCTGTAGAAATATCATTTTTTCACAACGTTGGTTGTTATTGAAAACAACATCTTATGTTAATACTAATTACTAGATTTGATGTTTGAATATTTCTTCGGATTTTGCCCTTTGAAATACTCAAATAAGAAATCTAAATAATTCAAGAACTATTAATCAATAAGCACTTTTTATCTCCACAGTTAATTCACATTCCACAAATCACTTAACACGCATAAGATAAAACTACTCGCTAAGCATACTAATAAGCAATAAAAAGAATATGCTTGCTAAGTGAAGTATTTAGATCCTTAAGTGTGATTGGTAATATAATTAAGTCCATATCGACGAATCAATATCTTTCAAATAAATTATCTTCTCACAACGTTGGTTTTTATCAAAAACAATTTTTATCAAGATATCAATTACTAAATTAATGCATAATTATTCTTACGGCTTTTGCCCCCTCGAACAACCAAAACACTAATCTAAGTAATCCAAAAATCACTAATCAATATTTCCACTTTTATAATCACACTTAATTCACTAAACCTTATTCACTTAACAGACATATATATAATCTACTCACTAAGCATAATAACCAACAAATTAGCAATCTTAATAATAAACTAAATAAATCTACACTAATTAATTAAAAAAGGAAAGAGATTTAGAACCCGAATGATGAAACCGAAATGATTAAAATACCACCCGATTACATAAACTTAATGAGAAAACTTAGCTTATTTCTCTATTAGCTTTAATCTCACTTAAAAAGTAATAAAGTTGTCAACTTTGTTAAGTTTAAGCTTAACAAAGGCAAAATAAAGCTATAAGCTAGGTAAATCTAATAAGCTTATGAACCCTTAAGCTCCCCGCCTTAGTATAGAATAGATCAAACAACATAGAACAAGTAAAGGTTAAACAATAAAATATAATAAGCTATTTTTTAATCAAATAAGCTATGGAAAAGCTTATCCGAATCTAACTTATTTAAAAATAAAAGACATGATATTTAAATTGCTAAACAAATACTAAATAAGCTAGATCTATAATATTAAGCAAAAAGGAAAAGCAAAAAGCTCTCGGCTTTAAAAAGTAACTAGGCTTATAAATAAGAGAATAATAAGAAAAATAAGCTAAATCGTATTGCTTAATAAAATCATAAAAATAAGCTAATAAAAAGCTTAAAAAGCTTTTACAAAAATTACCTACACTAAATAAGCTAAAACTATAAAAAATAAAGCTACACTACATTTTTTAAGAGAAAAACTATTCTAATCTAAATCCTACACACCAAATTTCGTCTGCTACGTGTATCCTTTTATAGCCAAAAAGAGTGAAGAGGGGTAATTTAGTCTATTTACTTAGCCAGCCAATATACCCAAGAAAGCAAGGGTGTTTTCGTCCTTTTACACTGAAAGATTGCTTCATAATGAAGCCAATCATTGGCCTCGAGAAGCTTCCTCGTACGCGTCAGACCTGCCATCGAATTAAAGCCATATCCTCAAATCATGGCTTGCCGCATGTCCCATGCCATCTCAAAAGAAAACGCGTTAAACATTCCTCTCAAACATTTCCTAGCGCCTGCATCCTTTCATTTAAACTATAGAATATAGGTGGGCAAGGTGTCATGAGAAGATTGGCTGAACAAAAGATAGTGGCTACGAGTGGGAGAGAGCACGTGCTTGGTTGAATTAATTTAAGGAGGTGTAGTCTACTCGCCACAATTACATAGTCTATCAAATGCTGCTATTTCATTCTTGGCCTGAGATGTTTGTTGGCCCATTATCCATTTCAAAACTAGGCCTAACATACCTGAACTGGATTTAACTTTCAACTGAGCCGAGTTTTAAACTTGGGCTGGGTTTTTAAGTGTTGTATTACTTAAGCATTGATAAGTATGGGTCGGTCTGACCCATATAAATGGTGTTGGGCCGGCCCAATAAAAAATGAAAGCACCGTCGGACTCGAATTTTTATGCTCTTTTCAATGGCATGCTCAAAAAATATTAACAACTTCGTCTTGATCTCGAAAGAGGCGTAAACGTCTTCAAATTTTAACCGAAAGTCTTTGTTTTTGCTTCGTTTTCAATTCTTTGTACCTGCAAGACAGAACAACATAAAACAAACATATTTGCAATATAATTAAGCATATTTTAGTGTTATTAGTCTGTTTATTAGTGTTTTTTGGGTTATAAATGATGTGTGTTTAAGCACACATCAATTTCCCCCACACTTACCCATTGCTGGTCCCACACATAATTTTTATAATACACGCCCAGAAAGAAATAAGTTAATCCCCCTTAACCTAATAACCCCTCACATGAAACAAGAACAGAAAAGGTCCATTAAAAAGGTTCAAAAATTATTTGTTTCTAAAGCGCCCCCGTTTTAACCACTTATTAAAAGATAAAACTAAGATAAAGTTTTAATAAAATTTATTTAAAAGGCGTAAAGAACGGGAGTTCGTCATTCTTGATTTTTCATAATCCCCAAACCAAGCTTAAAACGAAATCACAGCTAAATATAAACTTAGATGCTAACACTACTCATAAATGCTAATTGTGTGAACGCAACTACTTTTCGCTCCCTTATTCCTAATTTCCTCTAAGGATTTTATTTGGAAAATATAATGTGAAGCGAGATCACTTATTTAAATATATTAAGGCCTTATTATTATAAAGGTGACCGGTTTAAACCACAATTAGTTTGAAATCCTTTCCCAAAGAGACAATATGCTGAGAATAAGGTCCACATTAAGGTTCTATATTTGCATGATTTAGGGGTTATCCTTTTTATTTCATCCGAAACAACTCAACTATGAGTCCAGAGACGGAGGCTTTATTTAGAAAACCCCAGAGTCGAAATGTGGCTTTATTATTATTATTAAGCAATATCAGCCCTCAGTCCTTAAAACAACTGACACATCGGGCATCCTAACCGACCGAGCCAGTAGTCTTATTTCAACTTCGGGTATTCCATCGACCTTTTTGAAGACTGACACATCGGGCGTCCTAACCGACAGAGCCAGTAAACTTTTATCAGTCTCGAATTATTATTATTATTACTTCCACCCTTTAAACGACTGCAACATCGGGAGCGAACCGACAAGAAACAGTGATCTTATTTTGGATTCAGTTTATTACATTATTATCATTATTATTATAGCCAAATTTCAAGTCCCGTGGTCTTTCAACTACATAGGCAACGGGAGCGAGCCGTTAGGAATCAGTAGCCTATTTCCCCATAACACTAACAAACCTCAATGTGTACCTTACTTTCATAAGAAGGAATCTCTATGAAGTGATCAAAACTAAGAATCGCAAAACCAAATCAACTTTATTTATTGAAAATTATTATTTTTATAGTTTTTAAGCCGGTGGGAGCAAAAAGCCACACTTAACCTCTATGAGCTCTAAAGGGACAGAGGCCTAATACCAATTAATAAACCGTCAAACGCGTGTCGAAGTAATATATAAGTATTTCCCGTTGGATGAAATAATCACTTGAGGACAAGTGATAATTAAATCTTTTGAGTGTCGTATCCACGACGAGAATTGAATTGAGATTTACGTTAATGTTTTTCGTTAGATGCTTGATTATCTTTTGGTTTTTGGTTATAAATTAAACTAATTATAATAATAAGCTAAAATAAAATTAAGATATAACTAAAACGGATATGCTTGTCAAGTGAGGCGAGAAGATCGTTAAGTGTGAAGAAAAGAGTTAATAAAGAATTTGTACCGTTTTAAAAAAAACTATTTTCTCACAACGTTGGTTGTTATTAAAAAAATTCTTTTATTTTGGTACAAATTACTTTAAATGACGACGAATTAATTCACGTAAAACATTATTTTCTCGCAACGTTGGTTTATTTTGAAAACAATATCTTATATAAGTATTAATTACTAGATTTGATGTTTGGCTATCTCTCTGGCTTTTTCCCTTCGAAATAATCAAATAAGAAATCTAAATAATCCAAAAATTATTAATCAACAAGTCTCTTTTTAATTCACATTTAATTCACTTATCGCAACTCACTTAACAAGCATAAAAGAATCTACTCTCTAATCATGACAACTAAACTAACAATAATAACAAACATATTAAGCTAAATAAGCTAAATAAGCTAAAACTACTAATAATGGACAAGGGAAAAGAAGTAGAACCCGAATGACGAAACCGATAAGAACGAAACCACCCGATTATATAAACTAGACTTAATGCTAAGTGTATTTCTTATTTAAAATTTATTTACTTAATAGAGTATAAAGTTTTTAAACTTTATTCTCTAATAAGCTAGTAAAATCTAAGTAAGCTTTAAACTTAGAAAATAAGGTAGCTTAAACAATCTGTAAGCTCCTCGCCTAATGAGTTGAACCGTTTTCATCAAACAATAAGCCAAACACGGATTAATCTAAACCAACAAAAATAAGCTAGAACCACTAAACTATTTTTAACAATCCATAAACCATATAGACCAAATAAGCTAATCCGAACCAAAACCGATTAATCTAAAAGTACGAAGCTAAATTTATTTTAACCGAAATAAGCCGAGACCTCTAAGTACCAAATGAACATAAGCTCATCCAATCATTCAATTCATCCAACCATACAAACTATATCTACTTTTTATTCCACAAATAAGCTGCTCATCATCTGAAATCATTAACAAACATCCTTAATAATCAAAATCACGAGCAACCAAATAAGCTATACAAACACCTTAAATTATAAACAAAAAAATGAAATCACCAAATCCTAAATCATCGACTAACAATAACAGTAAGTAGAAAGAAAGAGCACTTTGATAACAAAACTAAACCCGTGAATACTCTTTAAACCATCTCGAATCTACAATCAACTAAAATCATTCATAAATAAACGTCAATCGATCGAACGATGCATTCAAACTCCAAGCCCAATCTAATACATATAATCGGAATGAAAGAAAAATACATAAGAGAAATAATACTAGTCTACTCCTAAGTCTACCTTACTACTCCTATCTACCTACGAAAAAAAAATGAAAAGATAAAAAAAAGTAAAGTGATAAGATATGATATCCAGATCTGCTCTATATCTCCACGTTTATATAAAGCACAAGTACCATTCATTGGCTAAGATAGACTGGGCTTGATTATGATTTCTGAATTGGGACACAAGTTGCATTCATTTGGGCCTGCATTATTACTTCAACCTGGGCCTTGCTCATTTAGACATTCGTTGCTAGGCCAAATCCTGGGTTGGGCTTGTAGTAGCTTTGATAGGTATGAGTCAGTCCGACCCATATAAATGGTGTCGGGCCGGCCTAATAAAAGATGAACGCACCGTCAAACACGTAATTTTGTGCTCTTTCTAATGGAATGCTCAGGAAATATTTACAACTTCGGCTTTATCTCGAAAAACGCTTAAAGGTCTTCAAATCTTAACCGAAAGTCTCTTTTTTTGCTTCGTTTGTACTTGCAAGACATAACAACACAAAACAAACATTTTTGCAATATAATTAAGCATATTTTAGTGTTATGAGTCCGAATTACTGTGTTTTTCGCCTCTAAAATGATGTGTGTTTTTGCACACATGAAATTCCCCCACACTAAGCCATTGCTGGTCTCGTACGTAATGTTTATAAAACACGCCCAAAAATAAATAATTAAAACCCCCTAACTTAAGACTCCTCACAATCAAACAAGAACATAAAATGTCCATTAAGAAGCTTAAAAAATTATTTATTTCGAAAACGCCCCCGTTTTAACCACTTATTTAATAATAGATAAAAACTAAGATACAATTTTTATAAAATTTATTTAAGAGGCTTTAAGAACGGGAGTTCGTCATCCTCGACTTTTCACAATCCCCAAACCAAGCTTAAAACAAAATCACAGCTAAATATAAGAATAGATGCTAACACTACTCATAAATGCTAATTGTGTAAACGCAGCTACTTTTCGCTCCCTTATTCCTAATTTCCTCTAAGGATTTTATTTAGAAAATATAATGTGAAACGAGATCACTTATTTTATATATATTAAGGCCTTATTATTATAAAGGTGACCGGTTTAAACCACAATTAGTTTGAAATCCTTTCCTAAAGAGACGATATGCTAAGAATAAGGTCCACATTAAGGTTCTAATTTCGCATGATTTAGGGGTTATCCTTTTTATTTCATCCGAAACAACTCAACTACGAGTCCAGAGACGGAGGCTTTATTTAGATAACCCCGGAGTCGAAATTTGGCTTTATTATTATTATTGCAACATTATTAGCCCTCGGTCCTTTAAACAACTGACACATCGGGCGTCCTAACCGACCGAGCCAGTAGTCTTATTTCGACTTCGGGTATTCCCTCGACCTTTTTGAAGACTGACACATCGGGCGTCCTAACCGACAGAGCCAGTAAACTTTTATCAGTCTCGGATTCCTTGCCTTATATGAAGACTGAGACATCGGGCGTCCTAACCGACCAGACCCAGTAATCTGACAAGGTAAATTATTATTATTATTATTATTATTATATATATTTTTAGCCAAATTTCAAGTCCTGTGGTCTTTTAACTACCTAGACAACGGGAGCGAGCCGTCAGGAATCGGTAGCCTATTTCCCCACAACACTAACAAAACCTCGATGCGTACCTTACTTTCACCAGAAGAAATCTCTACGAAGGGATCAAAACTAAGAATCGCAAAAACCAAATCAACTTTATTTATTGAAAATTATTATTTTTATTGTTTTTAAGCTGATGGGAGCAAAAAGCCACAATTAACCTCTATGAGCTCTAAAGAGATCCAACTACTCCATGCTTAGCATCTAACTTATATTCAACTCTATCATTTTTCGTTCTTTGCAAAATTTTAAAGTCTTGCAAACGCTTAGTCTCGAAAGCTAAGGGGAAAGCTAGAATGAAACACTCGGTCAAGTCAAAATCTCTCTAGTTCAAGCCTATGGGTCTTATTTCTACACATTTTTATATTTTTCTATTTTCTTATCATCATCAATTTTTTTATTTTTTTTAAATAAAATAAAGCAAAATTTTGGTTAAAACGGGGTTGCGTGGGGCACAGACAAGCACATGTATGATCAATTTCGACAGAAATCCCCCCCACACTTAGAACCAAACATTGGCCTCAATGTTCAAAAATGTCGGGTTTTACCCCACACTTAGGAACGAAAAAGGCAAATGCAAAAAAAATCCAAGTGTGAAAGGGGAAATCTTGGTAAATCTTGTACCAAAACCTTGCAATTAAGAGTAGTGCTTGGTGGTTTTAACAAAACAATGTGTAACCAACTAGAAACCACAAAAACTACTTAGATTAGGGCACGGTTTGGGTTGTTTATGTGACTAGGAAATGTAACTAGTATCTTGTCTATAAATACACACTCACACTTGACATTTTACACTCTTACAACTCACACTCACTCAAACAATAAACATATATACTCCTTTTCTCTTATTCGGGTCTCAAACCGCAACCAAACACCTCCCTTGATCTCATTCGAACCCACAAACATTTCTAGTTATCATGCAAGTTTATAAAGAAGTTTACACGAGCTAGGGTTGGGTATTTACAAAGCTTTGAAGCTAGGGTTTGGTTATTGGTCATATTTTATATGCACGGGTTACCACATTGCTCGCATACACTCGAACCAAAGCATTAGGACCCTTGTAAGTCGCGGTTTAACCCTATTTCCTTAAGTATTATATTTGTTTTCCTTTGTTAGCTAGCCAATATGACTCGTATATGTTTATATATTATGCTAGTAAGAATTCACACGTATTAGGTGCGAAATGTACATGTTATACGCAATGATATGGCGTATAACGACTTGTGTGGTGTAAGAATACGAGAAAACACGTAACATGTGGGATCTTTAACAAGCAAAGGCTTTAAAACTTTTGTTTATATAAAAACTTGGACCTCGATGTATACTTATACCTTAGACACGATTTTAATAAAAACAACACGTAAACTTTCGTTGTGAACTATACACGATGGCTTGGGAATACGAACGCGACATTTGTGAACACTTGCATGTAAGATACGACGTGTATATGAGCTAAATACATGAAATTTTGCCACTAGGGCCATTCGAATAATCATGTAAGTTGCTAAGAGAAGCAACGGGCCACAATGGGCTCGTATAATACTCAAGAGTGCTCGGCCCAGGCCCAACCGGCCCAACAAGCCCAACAGTGGAGCCACGGCGTAATAATAAGCTCATTCGAGCTTATTGATTGACCTAGAAATCTAGTGAACTTATATATGATATACATGCTCGAGCAAAACTCCTATTGGGCCTTTAGCCACGTTCAAAGCCAAAAGGGCCCAATAAGCCCACCCGGGGAGCCATAACTTAATTATAAGCTCTATGAGCTTTTTGAGAGTTATACAAACTTAGTTGAAACATATATGGACCCTAATACTAATTAGAGAACCTAGCCGAACCCATAATGGACTTGTTAGCCCATTTGCGAGTCCAACGCGAGCCAATAAGCTCACAACAAGCTTAAACAGTTTATTGGTGAACTTATACAGTTTTGATTGGCTCAATGGACTTAGGAATAACTAATGGACCTTAATCGCTAACATTCAGTAAAGGTTGTTGGGCCAACGAGCCCAATAAGCTCATCCAAGCATATTAATAAGCCAAACTAATTTCTGTAGCTTAAATAAGCTTAACAAGTGCTTTTGTACCTTTGAAATCTTAATAGGACCATTAAATAGCTTGATGGGCCTTAACGGGTCCAATAAGCCCAATAAGCTTAAATAAGCTCATCCGAGCTTATTTATAAGCCAAAACAATTGGCTTTCCTTATTGGAGCTTAATAAAACTTGTTGCCACTTGTTAGAACTTAAATGGACTTAAAATGCAATTTTTACAAAGATAAGGTATTAAAAGTGTAAATTACAAACTAGAGGGGTCAAAACTGTCAAAAACTATTTCCTATAATTCCAGGGGATGT
>BQNB010034194.1:0-51779 GCA_026074375.1 Tanacetum coccineum
GCACGAATGCAATGGGAATTGAAACTTCCATTGCACTCGTGCTCCCTGCCAGGGAGCATGAATGCGACACAAGTTTCGTTTTGAGGAGGCCGCCTGCACTTTCGTGAAGTTGAGGAGCAAATCTGCAAATTTGAGAAACCACAGGGAGCATATTTGCAGATTTCTCTATTATCATTATTGGTTGTTTGGTTCACATGAACCAACATCTAATATAACAAGTATGTTTGCAAAATTAATTTAATTTGGTATATGATTGAAAGAAGAAAAAAAACCATGGTATACGATTTTATCAAAGTTAAGAGATACTTAATTTTTTGATTTTTTTATTTAAAGCAACTATTATAATTTACAAGAACAGAAAAATGTTCTATTGTGATTATATAAGGAGAATTCAATAGATCTCATGTTATTGTTTATGTATTTATTAAGATCTACTATGATCTCGTAAAGAGAATAAACGAATTATCATAACCCCATGTTATGATTATTTTAATCATAGTAAAACTTCAAGTTTGATTAAAATGAATAGAATTAAAATACAATAACCTCAAGTTATTGTATGTCTTTTAAAGAACCTCGGGTTCTTTGTGATTTCTTTAGATGAATGGCGCACGCACGCACACGCACACACACACACACACACACACACACACACACACACACACATATATATATATATATATATATATATATATATATATATATATATATATATATATAGGGGACCGTTCTTTGCAGAACCACTTTTTTGTACAGAACCTACAGAACCACTTTAAACCAATTAGAATTTAGTATCATTACTTTTTTTTATTTAATTCAAAAGGGTATAATAGTCAAAACACATTTTGATATTTTTTGAATTTTTAATTAAAAAACGTTTTTTTTTTACTTTTTAATTTTCGAAATTAATTATTTATTTATTTTTTAATATTTTTTTTAGTATATACTGTTTTTAAAAGAAAAAAAAATGAGTGCATATATGTTTTTTTTTAATATTGTAAATTCCATGTTTCTAGTGTACATTTTTAACTTAATATAGTAATTACACATATGTTTCTTGTGCACATTCTTTAATCTTCAAAATTTATAACATAAAATATAGACAAAAATTGATATCAAATGAAATACATTTCAAATACAAATAAGAAACCAAAAACATAAATACATAAATGAAATTTGATATCAAATGAAATACATTAGAAATATAAATCCAACTATATACATGTTGTTCAAAAACACGTGTGCACTCTTCGAAAAACATATGTGCACATTTCACTTTCTCTCTCAAATTCATTAGAACATATGAGTACCCTTGCAAAAACATATATGCACGCCTTTCGATAACATATATGCACGACTTTGAGAACATATATGCACGCCATCTAAAAGCACAAGTGCCTCCATTGATCATCTTCATTACACACCGTCATTCCTAGAGTGAGTCATCCCCCTGAAACAAATATGCACACTTAACTTATTGGCAAGCTTATAAAGTTGTGATGTGTAGTGAAGTAGTGCGGTTAGTATTTTAGTCCTTAAAATACAAAAGTTGTGATAGATTGGTTCTAGCTAGGATTAGAACTCGACATCTAGCTTAGTATTGGAAAATAATATAATCAACGCTGTGTGGTTTTCCGCGCCAAGAAGGGAGCTTGTTGACTAGTGAAGTAACTCTCGAGTTGGGTAATCGGGGAGTGGAGTAGGGCGAAGAGGAGCTTCGTGACCGAACCACTATAAATCATCGTGTCCGGTTTGCACTTTCTTTTACCTTTCGCTTTACATGTTTATTTACCTTATCGTCTTACATTTATATTAGCATTAGATCTATATGTGTGTTGATTGTTGCTTATTTTGTTTGAATGATGATTGTGTTATGGATAGAAGTTAGTATTGTGATTATGTTTATATTGTCTTGACATGTTCTAATGAATATAGATGTATTATTCACACTTCTCATATTGCGTTTAAGTTGATCGATAATTTGATACAAAACGTTTTAAGTTTTTAAATAAAAACGTATTCACCCCCTCTACGTTTTTTCACAGTATTAAAGAAAGTGGAAATTCGACGTGGCATAATACACGTGACAAATAATGAATTTGGTTTATGTTAAGCAAGTTTAAGCGTGCAAAATAACACAAAACATAAAAATCTATTAAATTAAGTGTGACAAAAAATAATTTACATACTAAATTGATACATTTTAAAAAATTCGTTATTATTGTATGGCCAAAACCTTTATATAAACATCTATCAAATTAATTGTGAGAAAAAATAATTTACATACTAAATTGATACGTTTAAAAAATTCATTATTATTGTACGACTAAAACCAAACAGCGTTGATAGTTGTCCATCTTTGATCAAAAAGTAATCCTCAATTATTGTTGCAACAGTTTGTGGAAAAAAACGTTTTTTATTTTTTAATTTTCTATTAAAATATCGTGTGTTTTTAGAAATAGTAAAAAGTCATATTAAAAAAACTGTTTTTCTAACACTTGCAATTTTTTTTAATCTTAGTTTTCGACTTAATATTACAAGTCTACTAATATCAGAGCGATTACTCTTTTAGATAGCCCAAAGTCAACGTACGTGAAATCCGTAGCCACAAAGGCCACATTGCGAGCCTGGATTATCACCGACAACTTTAGTTTTTCTTTATTGACGAATGATGCTAATCTATCTATATTAAACGAGTCGTAATTTAATAGTCGCAACCATTTATTTATGTGTTCATAAAGTCCTCTTATATGGATTCATACATATTTCCAACATGACATATTTTCTTGTAAGGTCCGAAGTAACCAAATAAGTAAAGGGACGAAATGATTATTAAAAAAACATCAATTTGCTTGAACCTTCTATATTAAATAACTAGTTTCATAGCCCGCCCAGATGGGCGGGCTAGCTTCATGAAAAAAAATGCAGAAGAATGAAAAAAACAATTGAAAAACATATAGTATAATATATATTTAAACGATAATGAAGCGTTTAGTTACACACAAATATATGCTAAGAAACAAAGTTTCCATGACTCAAACGATAATGGATGTCTAGTATTATTGATCTATGACTCAAACTGCTTCCGAATTAAGGTGAATATGACGTCTGACACAAGAGTCAGAAGACTTTTTTGGCTTAAAAATGGAAATGTATTGCAAAATGAGGGACCAATGCACCTCTCCAGGTATCAAAGTTTTCATGAGATAAAAGAATATCAATGTTGACTATCATTATGAAAATGTATTGTTGCAATGAAATGTGTGTCCCATTCTCACCTGTGTTCTATAAGTCATCATTCATGCATAATGTTGATCCTGATATGGATTAGAAGTCAAAACCTACAAAATGCTTTTAATAAGTACACAGAGATAGTCATTTATTAAATTTTAGGTGTATTATCTAGTTAGTGGTTTCACATACCGGTGTTCAGTTAGGTCATTTTTCATAACCATCTACAGAATGCCGATATAAACATTTATGTAGAAAGAGAAAGATTACTATTGAGTGTCATAAGAGTTCCATTGGTGGATTTGTTTCAGCCTGCTTGACTTGTTGATGCACTTGGCCATTGTTCACTTTCAATCCTGAAATGTTAATTTCAGTGTCATTATAACCCTCCTATAAGTATCTAATTTTATATAGAATGGTGGTTATGACATATATTTAAGGCACATAAATGCAATTCATGAAGTAAAGAAAATGAGTGGTTAACAAATAAAGAACAAATGATACATGTTCATTAATGAAATAAACTTCTCGATAGCACATTCTCACCAAGCTTAAATGTCGACATTTCCAATTTGGCCTGATAAAAATAGTCTAAGTAACTGATATCACATTATCACCTTCAAATCAATAGTTTTACTAATGTAAACATTTTTTTTCATTGGTTCAGAGAGCGTGGTTGTTAAAGCTTTTAGCTCTTGAATTGCACGTGGGCATTGTGACATTATCCAACCATCGAGAAGTATGTCACAATATTGTTGCTCATTTGTTTGTGCAAGGTGGAACTGAATATGACAATGAACATAATATTCTCTTCCAAAGCAGTCTTGAGGATGCTGCATATAAGGGACAAATATAAGTTTTGAATTATTGACTTAGGAGTAGCTGGAATACACTTTATTCACATAGATCCACACAGTAAAGGAGCAAACAAACATCATTAATATGTTTTTGCTATAAATGATTATCCAATTCTAATTAGTCCAGTTCATACAATTACATCATTTGACCCATTTATGAGTGTGCGGGTCAAATTTGCCACATTTAACTTTAAATACAGCCGAAATTAGAGTAAAAAAGCATACCTATAACAGCACGGATCCGACAACATGAAAGAGAACATGTTTCACAGAAAGATGCAAAAAGCGATATTTTACGACCTGCAACAAAATGTTATAATTTTAAAAAACAATTGAATATAGGAGTTTCCAAAGATTCAAATACTAATGGGTGTTTGGTGTTTGTAAATGTTTGGTTCAAAAAATTAGCATAAACCAAGCCTCCTTTTTTGGCGGATGGAATAGCAAAATGACCAATTTCTGCAAACATGTCATAAGTTATATGTCCTTGCCGAAACTTGTTGACCAGCCTTATGTGTTCATGCTCCAGTCTTGAATTCCAGTATACCAATGCATAATCGAGCTTGGAGCTTGCACCATACCGCTTCACCTCTGTAGCCATGTCAGGTCCCAACCAATACTTCAAATGTTGGTACACGATCTCATTTCCATGCTTCAAACCAACACCATATTTCCTTCAAGTCCAATCCTACATTCAAATTGAATAAACTAAACACAATATATTATAAATTGGGGCCAAAGTTCTAGTTTTATATTATAAATGCTATATTACCTGTGATATAATGCAGTAAAACTTTTAATCAAATTTAAACACAATATGTATGTTAATTAGTTAAAAAGGTTATAGACGAAAGGTTTTTTTGGTCGCCCCGTACCGACTTGTTTTGACTGGGACACAAAGTTAGCAATTTTGAGTCACTGCATGTACAGTGGGACGACATACTTGATCAATACACAGTTTTAGAGATTTAGTCTCTTTGTTATTTCATATCAGCTTGAGTTGCTCATTATGTAAAATCTCAAACAATAATAATCCCTTGCAACTCATTTAGTAACAAATGGTGTGCTTGTGACTATTCTATGTCAGAATCATACTTTTAAAATGCAGTATCAAGCACGCCTTATATCCCGACCTAAGACTAAGTGTTGCAAATATTCGCTTCATAAAGAATTACTTTTGTCTGTCGAATCTGAATGCATCTGGGCCTAGTCTAGATTTTTTATTAAAAGCTTTGGTAAAATCTTATGAAAAAGCATAATATAATGCATGTCATCTACAAAAGTTACAACTTACTTTGATTTTCTTCCGTGCATTAATATTGGTTATAAATTATCCTTTCTTGATCACACCTTCATAGATTTTACATTCAAATGAATATCATTAGTCACTTCAGTAAAGATGGACATGAAAACTGAAGTGGAAAACGCTAAATAATAAAGTACATTAAATATGTCAACTGACCACATAGGCGTTATATGTCTAGATGAGCTCCATCAAACTCCATAAATAACCTGTCTAGCTGCAATCATTTCGAAAGCCTGTTCATCAGAAAAACTTATATGCTTAAACTTGTCAAAATGTAAGGATTCCATAATCAACAGTCAAAAAAACATACCTGTGAATACATTATGCGTGTTACATCTAGCTATACCTTTTTGTAACATAAAAATCGTGGTTATGTGTTTCACCAAGAGTATCAATGTATCATGCTTCACTCACTTTACCCTTCTCAAAGCCTGCTGTATTACCCCAAACTAACCAGCTGTAAACATATAAATTTTAATGATAAGTAACTACAAATAAAAATAGAAGAGCAATGAAATCGATTAAAACTAAAATACCAAAACCTGAGCTTTGCTTTGGGAGTGCTCCCTTTCCGCCTATTCTCTCGCAATCTAGATATGTAGGTCAGATGATGGAACCATTCTGGCTCAAAATTAATATACCCCTTTAGCGTGCGTGAAATGATCCAATTGAATGGACACTGCACCACTTGATGATGTGCCTCTCACGGTCGGAGTCCCTGGATTGACTTGTACATTATGAATGTTTTGAAATTAAATCTTGGATTAATTGTGAGTGATTATAGGGGAGGAGTTACTGAATAATCAATGTGGTCAAACTTGTAGCAGGGATTTAAGGATAATACTAAATGTCAAAAATACCCTCGTTTTTTACATTGTTATTGCCTAGTCACCAAAATGTTCCCAAATTGCCCTTTGAGTCATCATTTCCAGTCAGCATTAACATGCTTAGTCACATGGTCCAGTCAGCATGAAATATTTCATGCCTTGCCCCATATATGTAAAATAGAATCAAACGATAACACTCATTCCTTTATCAAAAAGATAAACCATAATTCAATTCCAAAATCAAATAGAAATAAAAAGATGGAACACTTATGTTTACCTTAATAAATACGTACATATGATTTTTCATATGTACTCAACCATAGCTTAATCAACTTGTTGAGATTGAATTAGGAAAATGACAGATTGTTGTTTTGTGAATGAAATCCGATTCAAAGCAAGTTTGACTGAAACATAATGCCTTGATGGTGGAGGTTTTGAATTTTTATTGGAATGTTTTGAAATTAAATCTTGGATTCATTGTGAGTGATTATAGGGGAGGAGTTACTGAATAATCAATGTGGTCAAACTTGTAGCAGGGATTTAAGGATAATACTAAATGTCAAAAATACCCTCGTTTTTTACATTGTCATTGCCTAGTCACCAAAATGTTCCCAAATTGCCCTTTGAGTCATCATTTCCAGTCAGCATTAACATGCTTAGTCACATGGTCCAGTTAGCATGAAATATTTCATGCCTTGCCCCATATATAGGTAAAAATATGTAGAAATACAATGACTAAATATTAAATACTTTCCTAAGTATTTAGTCAAATTCTCAATCAGCATTAATCTCTTCAATCATCATTAATCTTCAGTCTTCTGTTTGACTAATCAGCATTAACTTCAGTCAATTAGCATTAACTTCAGTTGAAACAACAAGAAGACTTTCAGCAGCATTAACTTTCTCACTAACAGCAGTAATCTTGAACCAGCAGTAGTAACTCTATAACCAGCAGTAGTAAGTTCTTCAATAGTCTTAAGTTAGTACAGGCAGTATTAACTTACTCTAGCAGTATTAACTGACTGATTTAGTACTGGCAATTGTAATCTTGAGCAATACTAACTTTGAAGTGTTTAATTCCCAACAATCCTCCCCTAAACTTGTGATTTACCTCCAAATCATCAAGTTTCTTGAATTAAACCTTCATTTTCTTTGCTGAGAGGATTCTTCCAAATACTTCATCTTCTTGGTCTTTCTGCTTTTGTTGCACTCTTCTCTGGATTCTTCTTTTTCTTTGCTGCACTCTTGCCTCCCCTGAGCCTGTGCATCCATCTAAACAAAAGTAATCTTCATTAATATTTTTTATATCCTCCCCTGTTTGGAAGGATCCTCCAAATCATCTTCTTATAGGAACCCAAGCCATTACAGACTTGAATCTTCCTTGTGCATCAATGTAATCCAATCTTTTCAAAGTAACTGATGCATTATTGTATTTAGATACATGATCTATCACTCTGTTCTTTGGCATCCAGACCCAACATGCTGAAGCTTTAACATCATTAAACCTATTCCTCTTAACAGCATTATATGTAGCCTTTGGCTTAGCAGCATTAACTGGTCTCGTCCCAGTTTTCATTAAGACTGCTTTTGGAACAAAGTTTATTTTTGGATTGGGGTGAGTTATTCTTGTTGAATATTGATGATTCACCCTCTTTGAGTTGTTCCATACTGGTTTAACCTGTTTTTGATCATTAACATATCTCTTGTATTTACAGGTATACTGCAAGTGTTTAAAACTTCCACAGATATAACAGGATTTGTTATTAAAGACAAAGTTACATCCTAACTGATTAGATTTTTGACCATTCCAGTTCCTTTGGTTTCCCCTAGGTCTTTGTGACCTGTACATCTCAGCATATCTCACTGGTTTCCTAACTGGTTTTTCTATTTTATCAGTAGTAGGAATAACAGTCTTCTTCTTTACCACAACAGTAGTCTCAACTTCATCCTCATCATCTGACACCCAATCCTTAATAATTGGAGCATCATTATTCTTTCTAACTGGTTTTTCTATTTTATTGACAGACTCTACATGATTAGCAGGATAGAAAAACTTTTCTTTCCAATCTTTGTCAACCTTAAATGGAGACTCAAAAGAGCTAGTTTCAATATCAGTCATTTGATGTTGTTCCAAAGAGTCATTAGTATTCTCCTTAGAATTTTCTGACTTTTCATCACAACCAGTGGTAGACTTTAAACTAGAATCCCTAGGACCATACTCATTAATCTCAGGTTCTTTGAATTCTTCAATACCTGAATAAGATAAGTCTAAAGTTGTTGGTCTATTAAGAATTAAAGGATGAGGTGGGGGGACAGCATGATATCCTACTCCTTTCTTGCTTTTGTCAGTTACCTGACTTTCTAACATTTCACTTAAGTCCTTAGCAGATTTATCAAACTTTGCAATCTTAAACTCAAACCCCTCCTTTTCTTGTTTAACCTTTTCAAGTTCAGTCCTAAGTAATCCCATATGATATTCTTTGCTACCTACACTTCTTTTAAGTAAAGCAATTTCCTCAGAGAAAATAACTTCATGTTCTTTATATTTAACAATTTATCCTTCTAAAGTTGTTAAACCTCTTTTGTATGTAGCTGCTTTAAAATCAGTATCACTTAATTTAACAAGCAAATCATCATACTATTTCTTTAGAGCTTCATAGTTTTCAGAAAAAAATTTAAACAAGGTTTATCATTTGTTACCTCTGAATCTGAGAATGCCATGAGAGCCATGTTTGCCTGAATTTCTTCCTCTACCATGTCACTCCAATCAAAGCCAACACCATCTATAGCACACATTGCCTTTTCAGAAGCATCTTCAATCTTTATAGTCTTTGTTGAGCTACCTTGATTCTAATTTATGTTGTCTTTACTTTTAGGTGCTCTGCATTCTCTGGTAAAATGTCCCATTTTATGGCAGTTGAAACATTCTACCTTTGATTTATCATACCCAGCAGTGAGATGCGTGATGAGAAGTATTGTGATTGTGTATATGTCTCTATGACTTATGATCGCCTTTTATAGAAAAGGATGTCATAGTCAAAACTCAATTACTACTTACCATACTATAAATAGTTTATACAAGATCTTTTTATATTTTAATATTTCTTTCCTATAATAACTCATATGTATCTCTTCACTCTGCTGTAGTATCTTCAACAGCTTTGACTTGAAGCTATCCTCTTATCTTGGCTGCTGCTTTAACTCTCACTTCCGCAACATTAATCTACTCCATTCACCAGCACCTAACTTATACACTAGCGTACTAAGTTCTTCACAGCCTAAGTTAGTTACTGACAGTACTAACTTACTCTAGCAGTACTAACTTGACTAGTTTAGTACTGTCAGTTGTATTCTTGAGGGGTACTAACTATTTTGCTTTAACAGTACTAACTGTTGGATTGGTAATTCTAACTCTTAGTTAGCAGTATAACTCTGAAGTGTTTAATTTAATTTCCCTACAGTGGAATATTCCTAGAATTTACTCAAGAAGGAGAAGTTGTATGGCCATGTTATCTATGTGTGATTTTTGGATTCATATCATGCAATTTCTTGGACACTTAATTGATAGTCAAGGACTTCATGTGACCCCGCTAGATGGACTGCAGTTAGAATTAGACATCTCCTATACACACAGAATACGTACAATTCTTAGGGACTTGCCGGATAATACGGAGTTTCATCGAAGGTTTTTCGAAGATTGCAAAGTCTTTGTCTGATTTAACCCCAGAAAAAACCTAAAAGTATATCTGGAGGAAAAATATCAAGAGTCGTACTGCCAATTACTATACAGATGCTTTATGAAGCTCTTTCTTAGCATTACAGAAAGGAAACGTCGATTTGTTGTTTACTGTGATTGCATCCTCATCAAGGTCTGGGAGGCAGTTTTAGTTTTGTTTATGCTAAAGAGAGAAAGTTTATTGCATATGCATCCCGATAACTCAAACCTATTGAAGAAAACTATACCACTCTTGATCTCGAATTATGAGCAGTTGTGTTTCATCTTAAAATTGGTGACACTCTCCTTTCGGTACAAAGTAGTACTGTGGTCAACTGATCATAAAAGTCTTCAGTTATCCTGGTCAAATAGAGTTTAGATGAGACAAATCGCGTTGGTTAGAATTACTTGTAGATTATGATTATGAAATTCGCTACCATCCTAGAAAGGCAAATGTTGTAGCAGATGCCTTAAGCCGGAAGGAACGAATCAAACCACTCCGAGTTAGATCATTAGTTATGACCATTCATCCAAACTAACCCTCACAAAATAAAATAATAAAAACAAAAAAAAAAAAATTCTTAAAGCTCAAACTAAAGACACTCAATGAAGATTAACATAAGGCTAAAAAACTTTTATAGGATTGGATAAAGTATTTAAAATCCGTCCTGATGGAACTCGTTTTAGTAAGAACGTAGCGGGTTACCAATCTTGGTAATCTGAGTGACTTGATCATGCTTGAGTCCCAGAAATCAAAATATTCCCATTCAACCCGGGTTCTGTCAAGATGTATCAGGTTCTTAAGAAACTTTATGGGTGGCCTTAAAATGAAGGCAATTATCGCTGAATTGTTGGCAATGTTTATCATGTTCTAGGAGTTAAGGCAGATGTCCAGCAGCATCCGATTACTGTTACAACGAAGATTCCTATATGGAAATGGGAGAGAATCACAATGGATTTCATCACAAAACTGCCCAAAACATCAAATGGACATGACACAATCTGGGTCATTGTCGATCGCCTTACCAAATCCGTACATTTCATCCCTACCCGAGAGACAGATAGTATGGAAACTCTTACAAGGTTATACATCAAAGAAAATAGGTCTCACGCTGGAGGTGCCAATATCTTTCAGCTCGGATCGTGACAGTTATTTCACATTCCAGATTCTGGGAAATCATTTACAAAGTGCTTTTGGGTTACACATAGTGAGTAAGGCATATCATCCCGAAACCGATGGACAAAGTGAAAGGACCATTCAAACACTCGAAGACATGCTTCGAGTCTGTGTTATAGATTTTGGAAAAGGATGGGAAAGACACTTACCATTGGTAGAATTCTCATACAATAATAGTTACCATGCCAGTATCAAGGTAGCACCATTCGAGGAGCTTTATGGTCGAAAGTGCAGATCTAACTGTTTGTGGCCAAGTTGGAAGATGTTCATCTTAACAGGACCGAAAGTATCGTGAAAACATGAAAAGATAGTGAAATTTCGCAAAGCTGCAAGCTACAAGAGGATCGGCAAAAGAAGTTACGACATTTTTAAAGCGATAGCCTTTAGAATTTTCAAGTTGGAGATCGTGTATGTTATGTTATATTGTATCACCTGAAAAGGTAGTCATTAGTTTTAGAAAGCGAGGAAAGCTTAATCCTCGGTACATTAGACCATTCAAAATCCTTGAACGGATTAGCCCAGTGGCATACAAACTAGAGCTTCCTAAAGAGCTTAGTAATGTCCACATTTCTAATCTAAAGAAATGCTTATGTCAGAATCCAAATAATCACTTCACTTCATTATGATGAACAAGAAAATAAGATTAGGAGATGAGAAGAATTGTAGAGAGAGAAAGTAGAGAGAGAAACTAAGAGAATTAGGAAGTTTACTTGCGAAATGAAAATTACAAAATGACCAACCCACCTTACTTTCCTTGAGGAGGTGTATATGTATCAAAACTAAAAGGCTTTCATGCCTTTAGTAATTCTACGGGTCGGGCTTGGGATTACTTGGGCTTTCGCCCGATACACGTGACCGTTTGTCTTAAAATTTAAGAAGCCCGTATACCCGTCTTGCCTAGTACAAGTATTTTTTATTAATGACTGTGATCCTAATATAATTAATGAACGAACTTCCATTGTTCGACTCAATATTTTGAGGCTAACAATCTCCCCCAAAGTGAGTTCATTATGACACTCCTTCGTGAGATCAATGAGATTGCTTTTGTCGTTAAGCTCTTGTGATCTTTATCTCTATCAGCGTTGTAGGCTTGTTCCTTCATGCTTTGCGATCTTTTATCTTGAGTCACGTTTGTCATGTTTTTGACTTCGTCTTTGTGTCGATGATCTTTAACTCTTTTTCAATTCGTATATGATCGATTTCTTTGCCACCTTGCGATGTGTGTCTGGCCAACATGTGCTCATACTTTGCATCATCTTGAAAGCTTGCTAACAATCTCCCTTGATAGACTTGATATCTTAAAGGAAGATCTTGTATATCAGAGTTTGTGCGGAAGTCTTTGTCTTTAATTCTTGAGCTTTATGATTTCTTGAATCTTGATGCTTATAGTATGTCTTTGTAGTTTGAGCATGAGCATGTGGTTATGAATCCAACTCAGTTGGAATAAGGTATCTCCATCTCCATCTTTTGTATCCTGAAATAAAACATGTTAGCAATAAGCGGCTTATCTATGTGGCACGAATATGGCTTTGTCATTCGTTCCGGATTGGTTAGATTAACCTGCGGTTTTCGTAGGACATTTTTTCAGCTATTAATACCGTACTGTGATAAGTGTAGATTCAAAAAGAATTCCTTGACAGGGTTTCCAGTCAAGCGTAAGTCTTCAAACCAGATGTATATAGATTGTACCATGCTTGGCTAGTTCTTATTACCATATGTCATGCAAAGCAGACAACACGGTAAGAGTGAATCAGATAGTTACTATCTTTCTGATTAAGCCGTCAATTCATTTCCTGGAACAAGTTTGATTCACATTGAATCGTACCATCGTTTCTTTCCAATTGATACAAGTTTGATTCATATAGAATCTCGTAAGTCACCTACCAAGAGCTTGTTTGATGTTGGCTCAAGCAGGATTTCCATCTTCATTGTTAATACCTTAAGTATCACTCGGATGTTCTGGCAAAATCACAAGGATAATGCGTAAGACTCTTATTAACACCTTGTGAACTTATTGATGTTTCAACAGTGTTCGTAGTGAATGGATTATGTGTCCTATTGTGATTTATTGAATGGATCTATTGGCTCTTAGACTTCGATTAGTGCGTTTTGGTTTTTAGTATTTGGATGGCCGAGAAGACTGCCACTATTCAATTATCTATCTAACTCAGAGTGAGAAAGTAAATAGAAGTAGTTGTGTATCGCCGATGACTGCAAATGAGGACATGTTTCTGTTAAGAGAAACCCGAATGGCTGGGAAGGGTTGTGCATTGCATCACTGGGTCCATGATGTCGTCTTCAATATCAGCAATCAACATTGTGATTCTGACAGCATATGTATTGACCCGGTTTCTGCCTAAGTTGTGTGGAGGGCTTCTTTCTTTAGGACCCTTTTATCCTAGAATGTTTTTTATTTCTTCAACCCTTCAATGCTTACCAAGACGTCATTACTAACACCTTGTTGTGATTGTTCCAGTGTTTAGCTCAGTCTTAGTCGGCATTATTCCCTTATACACATTCATCTCCTATCATACTAAGGCCTGCTGATTTCTAATATGGAGTGTCCTTGGTAGATCCCTCCGTGTTTTGGTTGGATCATTGGGAACCAATACCTAACCTTACAACCTTATGACTTCAGAATTGTCGTGAATTAAGATGTTGTTGGGTATGTGATCGTAACCATAAAACCTTTTTCGAAGAGTTTTCAGCACTTTGAGGTCGTTAAGAATTCACTTATTATTTCAAGATAAATTTAAAATTACATTTCTCCCCTTATTTTAAAAATATTTCACTTAGTTTTTTAAATACGTTGTGATTAAATTTTGTCTTGAATACTTGGGGAAAAACTGTTATACTCTCTTGCATGAATTATAGGAACATTATATTGATCCCCTTGATTTTACATATGGTTGTCACCAAAAACAATGATACGAGTTGTAAATTGAATATAAAATTGAGGGTTTAGCATTGTTGAGCACACAATTTTGATGGATTATTAATTGTATCGTATAATTCTTGAAAAATTTGTGCTCAACCACCTATTTATCTTATAAAAAATCAACGTATTTGATTGTCATCATTATTACTTTGGTTGTTATTAAGGATTTTCAAAATGTGCTGAATACATCATGAATTGTCTTGTTATGATTTATCTAACAATCATTAAAAAACATTGGTTTAGAAAAACTCCACCTATATCTTTGACTCATTTAAAAAATGACACAAAATGTAGAATAATTATCTTGTAAAACAATATGAGGGATGGAGTGTTGAACACATAATTTTGAAGGATTTTGAATCGTCATTGAGAAATTCTTGAAAAATTATGTTCAACTTTTTGTTTAACCAAATGTTAGAAGACTTCTCTTCTAACGCTAAGGATAAGCGCTCATTATACGTAACATCTCTTTGTCGTTCGGGACCGGAGTTGTAATCTAGAGAGTGATTACTAAGTCATTTTTTTTCAAGTAAAAATTAGAAATGACATGTTTTGAAAGCATTTGAAACTCCTGTTCGAACTTCATTTACACGCCCGTGTCGATATTAATCAACATTTTCAGGTACGTAAATGTTATCGATTCCAAGAGACATGTCGAGAAGATTCTTTTTTGAAACATTTTTGATTTTTGATTTTGTTTTTTCTTTTGATATTTTATAGTTTTGTATTTTTGTTTTATACAAAAAAATTTTTCATGTTGACTCTTACATTGTTATGTGATGGTGGAAATAGTAATTCCAACTCTTATCGTGATGTAGCTGTCTTGTCTGCTGGAGGAACAACTTTTGGAACCAGTTTGACTTGTAGTTTTGTTGTGTGGGTCCGTTGAATTCCGAGGTCTGAACTGTTAATGAGTCAGAAGTCAATTGCTTATTCTTTAGATGAAAATTCTTGAAGCCCTGGTTTCTTAGATATCAGTCTTTTTAGCAACCAACACTCGGTGTACTTGCTTGGTAGGATTTTAAAGATTGTACCTTGCTTGTATGTTTAGTTGTACCTGCACTGACATCAATGAGTTTGTGGCATTCATACTGGTTACGTGTATAGTCTTTTCACTGGTCACCTTGGTTGTGCTAGATGTGAATTTCTTTCCAGTAGGAAAACCCACCTAAGGATCCATAAACTATCTTGAAAATTTTACCCGTTGGTTTCCACCTAAGACAAGATCTATGAGTCATTGTTTTCTCATGCACAACGAAAGTCTTTTTGATTGAAGACCTATGTCTTTTTGGGTATCTATCTTTCTGGTTTCTTTGCTAAATTTTGTGTTGCTCTCACGGGTTTATGTATCTTTTTGTTTGTCTTATTGAGTGGAACCTTAGTGTGAGTGTACTTCATTCAGGAATTTTGTTACACAAGGAATCATGATTGGCATTAAGACACATTTCTGACATGTTTAAGCAAACACAAAATGTTTGGAGTCAAAAAAAACTCTAGAATTCCTGGAGTGTTCTGCGAATGGGCACAGTCTTTGGGCGTGATTGCAAATTTCTTTAGATGCAGGCAATTCCTACAACTTTTGTTATTGATCCTAGGTTTTGGTTTGCTACCATTTGCCGTGCTTTGTGATCTAGCAGAAGGCATCACACTAGGTTCTGAATTCCTACTGCTTTCTTGTGTCTTTTTCTTAGCTTCCTCTAGGTAGTGATTATGAATCTTTTTCTTAACTTCCTCTAGGTAGTGATTATGAACCAGGTCATTTGAGCTATACCTAGATGAGCCATGTGCAATCATGTGTTGTGGTTTTGCAACAGCGGATTCTCTTTCCTTAGGCAAATAATGTGTAGTGACTGGTTTTGACAAATCGTTATTGACATCAACTCAGGAGGCAAACCGTTGCTTTAAAAATCTCAGTCGTTCAGACTTAAACGCAGTCGGTTGTCTAACAACTGATTGGTTTCTACATGGTTGTAAAGCCGGTTTCCCTAAGATTGACGATTTTGCAAACTTAGTATTCATACTATTTCCTTTTAATTTCCTTAACTCATTTTTTAATGCTGTAATTGCAAACCCTTTTTCCTGAAGTTGAGCTTTGAATTTATCATCATTTGCAATCAAAGAATTTGTGTTCTTAGCTCTCGTTGTCTTAATAGAATCATACAGTTCTTTGTAATGCCTTTTCAAAGTCTCATTTTCTTTAAGTAACTTAGCCACTTTATGTTCCAATTCGATGTTTATTGTTTCAATTACATCCATGTCATGTTTAACCTTGGCTTCATTACTTTTTACTTTCGAAAATTGACCATGTTGCCCTTCTTTTAAAGCTTGATTTTGATATTTAAGTTCAAGATTAACACAATATGCTTCCATTCTTAAAAAATCTTTTTGAAATTGGGCAACGGTCTTTTTGAGATGAATATTTTCTTATTCAAGAGATTGATTTGAGAGTTCAGTTGTCTGGTTATCAGTTAATGTAGCAGGCAAAGGACATGTGTCATGACATTGTTCAGCATTCTGGTCAACCTCTCCTTCATTATTGAATTCGGGTTGCTTAGTATGCTATTGTCCTATAGCAAAGACATTGATTTTAGCAGTCATTTGTACCTCAGCCATTGGCTCTTCATCATATATGGGTCTGATATCTGCATCATCAGCATGTGCATCATTCCCTGATCTGCTACTTGTATCTTGCTCTTTTAAGGCTGTCCCACTGCTTTCTGTATCAACCAAACTAGCATCCAATGCTTTACTCGAATCAACCTTATCCTCTGTTGTCTGCATTTGTCTTTCATTCACCCAACTACTATACTCTTCTTTATGCTTTTCTCTTTCATCAATCGACTTCTTAACAGATTCCATGTGTTGGATCAGTGTGTCACGGAATTTTGGAATCACAAGTTGAGTGTATTGGAGAAAGTAGTTGCGTGTCATTACAACAAATTCATCATCCAAATACATCTGTGACTTGATGAACATCTAAAACTGTGTCTCGAGTACTTTAAGAGAAGCCATGGATCCAATCTCTTGAAATTCTTCTTTGTCAAGTTGCTTTTCTAATTGATCCACATTTAGGAACATTGTGCCTATAAAAGTTTCAACATCTTGACCAAAGAGTGTTGCAAATGCACGTTTGAATCCAGACTCGGTTCGAGTTCCTTTTAATTTGTCGTGTGAAAGAAGCTTGAGGTGTGAATGAAGTTGTCGAAAAGATACCATGCAACTCTTTTTTGCTTTATCTTGAATTTGTTGCATTTGTTGTTCTTCCGAATTCGAACACGAAGATAAAGTATCTTTCGTTTCCATTTTACCGTGAATTATGAAGTGAAAATGATTTGTAGGATCTTAAGTGGATGTGTTGTGATTGAATCTGTGATTAATTGAAAGTAATTAATTTCCACGGGATTTTACAAGTCAAAGATTTAAACCGAGAAATTGAGTTCTTTCGCGGGATTTTACAAAATCGAGAGGAAACCGTGAAAAGTTAATTGTTGTTGTTAAAGTTTGTTGATTATGTTTGTTGTTGTTGATTAATTGTCCTTGTAGTCCGAATTAAAGTCCAAAGTCCTTCAAGTTTGTTTGTCTTGATGTTATGTTTTGATTAGACAATGATTAACAGATTCCCAAATTCGGTCAAATACCACCTGATGCGCGGATCGACCTTCGCGGTAAGGTCGAAATTTTTTTTTGGGAAATTAGGTCTTCAAAACAAGGGTTTTCAATGGACAAAATGCAACCTTGAGACAAAACGCAAGCTGTCCTTGGCAAAACGCAATGAGCAAAAGGCAACCTTGATACAAAACGCAAGCTGTCCTTGGCAAAACGCAATGAGCAAAACGCAGTCTTCAATAAGCAAAACGCAATGACCAAAACGCAATGACCAAAACGTAGTTACCAAAACGCAGTCTTCAATAAGCAAAACGCAATGACCAAAACGCAGTGACCAAAACGCAGTCTTCAATAAGCAAAACGCAATGACCAAAATGCAATCTTCAATAAGCAAAACGCAATGACCAAAACGCAATCTTCAATAAGCAAAACGCAATGACCAAAGCGCAACCCGCAAGCAAAACGCAATGAAGAACACCCTTCGTATAGACAAAACGCAGCCAAGAAAAAATCTTCAAACTTTCTTGTAAGCCACGAAGTGATGTTAAACTACCAAGTAAAGATGCAAGGGATAGTTCTAAGCCCGAAAGTACAAGTCTTTAACATCTTTAGCCACAAACAAAGATCAAATAATGATTTTTCTTGCTACTTTTTTTCGATTAAAAAAAAAAAAGAAAACCTAGCTACGAAATTCAATCACTATCCACCCGAGGCGACTAATACCAAATGTCGGTAACCAAGAAATCACTTCACTTCAATGTCTTGATAGCACAAAATAAATAAGAAGAAGATTAGTGGTGTTTGTGGTGGTTGCGATTTGCTTGAGAGAGAAAGAGAGAAAAAGTGGAAGGATTACTTGCAAATGAAAAGTTACAAATGAACCAACACCCTCTCCATCCTTGGAGAGGGGTATTTATAGTTAAGACTAAAAGGCTTGCATGCCTTTAGTAATTCTACGGGCCGGGCTCGGGTTTACTTGGGCTTTCGCCCGATACACGTGACCGATTAGATTACAAGTAAGAGCCCTTTTACCCGTCTAGCTTATTACAACGTATATTAATTTAGTGACCGAGACCTAATATAATTATGAACGAACTTCCATTGTTCAACTCAATATTTTAAGGCAAACACATATCACACTCTTTCTACTTATGGATTTAAGTACTTAAAGCTGTTTATGAATACAATGGTTATTTCTTCATTGGACACAAGTGTTTTCAGTTACCATCTCCTGTTTACGTGCTGCCTAAGTAGCGATTAGACCACTCTCTTGCTCAAACTATCATGAACCGTCAATTGCTTGACCGACTGTACTGGTTAAGTAAGCGTGAATGTTATAAGTAGATCTATTAGGACTAATTATCCCTATCCGGGTGAGTAGCGCTCACTACCCACGGGACTCCCGATAAACGGATATATATCATGTCAAATCTCATTGGGTGTCTTGGTCAGACACCGGTAAGGCAGAATACAATTGGCATATTATATGCTACACAAATTAGCTTCGGTGTGATGAGCTTAACGCAACAGTAGATACATTTTATGTGATACTGTATCTGTTATAGTAGTCACATACATTTTGGAAATCTTGTGGTCCACACTACTTTGTTGAACATTACTGATTACTAAACTTTTTTTTATTTATACTGTAGTGAAGCAGTAGACACTATACTCTTTCGGTTCTACATTTACACTTACATTTTTGGCGACTATTATAAGGATTGAAATGGTCATGCATACTTTATAAATCTTTTGATTCCAACATTTACATTTACAAAAATCTATGAACTCACCAACTTTATGTTGACACTTTTAAGCATGTTTTTCTCAGGTGAATTAGATGCTTGGCTTACTTGATGTGCATTGGAGTCTAAATCGACAAGATTTCATTCATGGATTTCTACTTACATGCAAATGATCAAATCTCGTTGTATTACTTTCAAGCTTTTCATTGTGATGCAATTATGGGACAAATGTTATATCAATTTCAAGAAAATCAACGAGATTACTTTTCAAACGACACATTTAGAGTTCGTTCTCTTGTATCTTGTGTTGTTGTATTATGAAGTAACACTCCCGGACATATTTCCGCTGCGACATATTTTTGGGGGTGTTACGACATAGATGGATTTCGGTATTTTGAACCTAAAGAAAATTATCCCAACAAAACAAGTCAAAAGAAAGTTTCCGGTTTACATGTCTATCTTAATGTTTTATACTTATTGTATATGTAGAATATTCTCGTTATATCACAAATCATGAATGAAAGAGATAAAAAATGTCCCTTTTCAAATTAAGTTTCTGGGATTATAACTTGTTTTTATGGGTATTAACAATGTCTCAAAATATTACTTAATCCTTCCATTTGTTCTTGATTTTTCGAAAATTAATTTAACAAAGTATTCTTATGCATGAAACGATTTTCTAACGGAAAACAAGATGCAATTCCTAACTATGGAAGTCTTAGATATATAATTACGTTAAATTCGTCGATTATGAATGATTAATTTTAACAAGCCCTAATTATGATAAAAGTATGAATCTAAGATTAAGTTAAAGAGGAGGATTATGAATAATACTTACAATGTGATAGAATGCACAAATTGGAGGACGACTTTACCAAGGAAAGATTATTGGTGAGGAGAGTTCGTCAATGGCGGTTTTGATGATGAAGAAAAAGTTTGAAACAGTGAAGTGATAAAAAGGAGAATGGTATATTCATTCTATCAGATGCACGGTTTCGATGGTTCCATCATGAGAATGGAACATGCCTTCATTCAGAAGGGAACCGACAAAATAATAAAAATTAAAAAATTATATATGTGCATAATTTTTACTACTTATGGGATTTTGTCCAATTGGTGGTCGTGTAATCTAAATGCGTTGATAGAAATTTGATTGCCCTTACTACTATGTCGAACTTTTTGTCGTCGTGTGTTCTAAATGGGTTGGTGGAAAATTGACGTAGTGAAAATAAAATAACACACAAATTGAATCTGTTGATTCCAACGAATACCAGAAACAATCTTTCAACTATCGTTAATTCAAAAGAATACCGATAATCAGGCAAACTCCTACAATCGTTGATTCAAACGAATACCGATTATTAAGAGAATCTTAGCAAACCGCCAAGAACAAAGCAAAGCTTTTATTATTAAAACTCAAAGATATATACCCCAATACAAAGAAAATATCTAATATTTATAGGAAAACAAAAGACCTTTCATTTTCCCTAAATTTATAACCAATTAGAAATTAAATACTATCCTAATCATAATTTATTGTCAAACTTAAATAACATTAAAGAAAATTAATGTCTTGTTTTGACTATGCGTTTTGAGTTTGACTAGAAGTTGAAACCACATCATTCTCCCATACTTAAAAAAACTCGTCCTCGAGTTTGCCTCACTCGTCCCTTGTACTCGTAGCATCCAAATTTGTATCCCTTGCATTAAATTCCCTTTCTTTATAATGACTCGACCTCGAACCTTGATCGTCTTAAAACCGAACTTATCGACCATGGGTGTAACTTTCAAATACCAATATTTTTTACGAATCAGAAATTTGAACGAACTTTGGCTAACCTTGATAATAATACTTTTTGCAAACGACACCAACTCATGTGATTTTGTATTGATGTCTTCCTCAAAATCAACATTTAAAGTAGTTTGGATCATTGAAGAACAAAGATCATTAGCCACAACGACGACGTCTTCGATGTTGTCTTCTTTCCCACCAAATCCTCCTTTCTCGATAAATCCTTCTTCTTCCTCAATGACATCTTCGATATCGGTATCATAAACTGGCATCGATTCTTCTTCATATTGATCATCATCAAATATTGGAGGCCCTTCATAATCGTCACCAGCCATACCATAATCTCTCCATTCATCAGAAGATGAACCATCACCCTCAAAGAACGGATATTCTAACTCTTCGCCTTCACTTCTCCTTGGAAACATCTTAATCAGGAACTTCGGCTCTGATACCAACTGATGTAGTGAAAATAAAATAACACACAAATTGAATCTGTTGATTCCAACGAATACCAGAAACAATCTTCCAACTATCGTTGATTCAAAAGAATACCGATAATCAGGCAAACTCCAACAATCGTTGATTCAAACGAATACCGATTATTAAGAGAATCTTAGCAAACCGCCAAGAACAAAGCAAAGCTTTTATTATTAAAACTCAAAGATATCAATACAAAGAAAAGACCTAATATTTATAGGAAAACTAGAGACTTTTCGTTTTCCCTAAATTTATAACTGATTAGAAATTAAATACTTTCCTAATCACAATTTATGATTGATTAATAAAAAATTTATTGTGACTTTTCATTTTCCTAAACCGCATCAAAAATTGATTGCTGGTGTTTCTTATGGTGTTTGTGGACACGATAAAAATTTATCCGCTTTTTAGACATTGCACTTATTACAGATTATTGTTTATGTTCGTAGAATTGCTCAAGCTGTAGCTAGGGTATGTTTGGTGAAATGAGCGGCAGCAGTTAGCGTTAGCAGTAACAATTAGCAGTAGCAGTTAGCAGTTAGCGGTAGCAGTTTGTATACTAAAACGTGTTTGGTAAGATAGCTGTAATTATGAAAATAGCATTAAACAAAACAAAAATGCTAAATGTTAAACACTAAAATGCTTGTGAAATGGGCATTTAGAAAAAGAGCATTTAAACAAAACAAAAATGTTAAATGATATATACCAAACATGCATTAATATACAAATGCTAAATGCTTTATGCTAAATGCTCAAAAATGCTCTAAAAAGCTTGTCACTAAACATACCCCTAATGAGTTCGTTTAATGTAGTTTTTCGATTGTTCAAGATGTTGCCAATAAATTTCTCTAATATCGCATCTCAACTGTGCTTAAGGTTTTTTAACTTGCTTTCAAAACTTTTAACCACGCAACACATTCGCCAATATTATACTTCCGAACATATACATGCGAATCAGGAAAACTAACATTTGTGTTGCGTTATGCTCCATCATTGGGTTTGGTTGGAAAGCGTCAAGACTTCAAAGGCGTTAAAAGAGATATTTTTGGAGTTCAAAGATGTTTCTCACGATTTTTCAGAATGAAAGATTGTATGGATAGGACCTGGTGGGTATCCATTGGCATATGGGGTCCAGAGGTTATAAGAAGATGGGTGGTCGGTGGGGGGAAGCAGCGTGTTTAAGGATATGGTAAGTGATGGACCTATGTCTCATGGGAGGGTTTGTGTCCTTAAAGAGCTCTTTACATAGTGTTGTGATGAGTCATTTTAGTTTTTTTCTATAGTAACGGACTTATCTCTATTTTCGCTACTGAGTTGCATATGGGGCCCAATATTGATCGAGGAGGTCAATCCGAGTCTATTCCTCTAGAAAAGGAAGGATGCAGAGGGGTCTAGTTGGATGAAAGTTTAGAACACTGAGGAGCATTTGGATGTCGATAGTTGTGATTCAGATTCCCCTAAGAATGTTAACAATGATTCGGTGTCGCCTTCTAGTCGGGTTTTGCGAGAGGAGGATGTTCGTGGGGTGGAAAGTGATCTTGTGGACTCCTTTGAAGAAGGCGAGATTCGTGATGATTCGGTCTTGTATAATGATGGGTGTATTAAGGATTGCATGGAAAAGAATTTGGAAGATGATGCTGGTGAGATTCTTGGAGTTCATTCTCAGGGTGATTGTGGTAATGTTACCACTGATGATAATGAGGATGTTACACGCAGTAATTGCTCCTGAAAAGACTCATCCATTGCGCTCATCTCACCCCGGGTAATGATTTAAATATTGCTATTGAGTCTGGTTCTTTGTGGATTGATTATATTGGTCCTCTAACTAGTGACCCCAATGGAAATATACACGGGTTGTTCTCTACATGCATTAATTTACAAATGCTAAATGTTTTATGCTAAATGCTAAAAAATGCTCTAAAAAGCTTGTCACTAAACATACCCCTAATGAGTTCGTTTAATGTAGTTTTTCGATTGTTCAAGATGTAGCCAATAAATTTCTCTAATATCGCATCTCAACTGTGCTTAAGGTTTTTTAACTTGCTTTCAAAACTTTTAACCACGCAACACATACGCCAATATTATACTTCCGAACATATACATGCGAATCAGGAAAACTAACATTTGTGTTGCGTTATGCTCCATCATTGTTACAACTAAAAACCAAAAAAAACAAACATAAGGCGCGATAGTGTCTTAAAACATCGAATGCACTAATTTTCAAGTCACCAAATTAAACATTATGCTAGAGTATTGAATTATTAAAATGAAACTTTAAAAGAAATTTTAATACGTAGTGTTTAAGGATAGTAATGATATGGTGAAAAGGTAATAAATGGACATAAGGAGGGATTGCAAAGGTTACTGTCAAGAGAGAGGGGAATGAGGCTGAGTAGCCGGCTTGGCCGGCTTTCATGCTTTGTTGCTTTCATGGCTTTTGCTTCAAACCATGGGAATAAATCTTCCTTAACAAAATGGACTCTCATTCTTAAAACCATATATTAGTCCATAACTTTAATCTCATTCAACTTTATCTCTTGCATTTCTACCTTTGAAAAAATATAGAAAAAATAGTTGGTAACAAAAATGGTGGGATTCGATGAATTTGGCCATGGACGTCTTCTTGTTGTGCAACCTGACCCCGTTGCCTTAGAGCTCAACCGGTTGGAGAACTTGCTCAAAGGTTCATTATATCTTTAACATATTTCTTAGCTCGGTTTTTCGTTTTTGTTTTTGTGTGAATATATAACTTCTAGGATGACTGTGAAACGTATGGGTTGAGTTATTACTGATGTATCTGGCCGGCCAATATTGTAGAAAAGGATCGTGAGTTGGGATTTGCTCACAGTGAAATTAAAGCGTTGAAAGCTACTGATGTATTGAAGGATAAATCGCTTGACGAGGTACATGAAACCGTTTAGTGATAACATATATACTGAACATTACTTTATTATATTGTTAGCAAATTTGTGACTTAATGGTCCATATTCTTTTGATATATAGATGGCAAATATGTACACAACTGGAACAAAAAAAAAAAAAAAGAAAAAAAAAAAAAAAAAAAAAAGAGAAAAAAAAAAGAAAAAAAAAAAAAAAAAAATAAAAAAAAAAGAGAACAAAAAAAAACAAAAAAAAAAATAAAACAAAAACAAAAAAAGGAAAAAAAAAAAAAACTTTTGATATATAGATGGCAAATATGGTAGCAAAACTGGACGAAAAGATGAGGAACACTGAAACCCTTCTTGAGCAAAAGGTGCATAATTGTATTCTTTATGTTTTAGCTTATGACTCCATTTTTTGTTAACTTTTGCTTAAATGTAGAATTTGGATATCAAGAAGCTAATAACAGAGAAGAAAGAAGCATTTGCAGCACAATTTGCAGCAGAGGCAACACTTAGGAGGGTGCATGCAAATCAAACAGACGATAATATGGTGCCCATTGAATCCATAATTGCTCCTCTGGAAGCCGATATTAGAATGTATAAAAACGAGGTAGAGCTTGTTTACACCATAAAGAACTTATATCGGTGTGCATGCTCTTCTAATCAGCTTTTTTTGTTATACTAGATTGCAGCGCTACAAGAGGATAAAAAGACGTTAGAAAGACATACCAAGTCTAAGGAAGCAGCGTTGCTTGAAGCTGAGAGAATTCTGAGAAGTGCTTTGGAGAGAGCTTTGATAGTAGAAGAAGTCCAAAATCATAATATCGAGCTCAGGAGACAAATCGAGATCTGCCAGGCACTAATTCCTATTGCTTAATGAATATCTACTGGAATTTTAATAACAGCTAACCTAACATAATACATATGTGCGCAGGAAGAAAACAAGATTCTGGAAAAAACAAACCGTCAAAAAGTTTTAGAAGTTGAGAGGCTAAGTGAAACCATTAAAGAACTTGAGGAAGCAATTCTTGCAAGCGGAGCTACTGCAAATGCTATTCGTGATTACAGGCGTCAGATTTCTCATCTGCATGTAATAACACAGTGTTAGTTTTTGCTTGGAGGCGGAGGTGGCAATATCGACCCATTTATATTGAATGAGTTGCTTTGGGTAACATTAGAACTCTAATGGGTAAAAAATAATTAATTTAAAACAGGATTGGGTCAAATAAGTTAATATGGCGGAAAGTAGTCCAAATCATATTTTGATGCAAAGGAATGTTAAAGAAAAGGGACAAAAAAGTTTGAGTGGGTCAGCTCACTCGCTTTGGACCCATACTACCGCCTAACCCATCATCTTGCCACCTCTAACTGAAACTATCAAAAACTTGCTTGGAAATAACTTTGGAATATGACTTGAACTTGGATTTTCATAATTTGTTAATTAGGAGGAGAAAAGAACATTAGAAAGGGAGCTGTCAAGAGCAATGGTTTCTGCCAATCGAGTAGCGACTACAGTGGCTAATGAATGGAAGGATGAGAATGATAAGGTTATGCCTGTAAAGCAATGGTTGGAGGAAAGAAGGGTTCTTCAGGCAAATATCCACATACCAAACTTTTTTATCTTGCATCAAACTAATTAAATATAACATTTAGAACCAAATGGGGTTTAATGTTTAAAAACTAATGAGCACATGTATTTTTTTCAGGCAGAAATGCAACGGCTAAGGGACAAATTGATGATATCTGAGAGAACGTCTAAGAGTGAAGCACAACTTAAAGAAAAAGTGAAGCTGAGACTAAAGACACTCGAAGATGGTTTAAAGCAGTCAACTTGTGGATCACCGAAACTTGATAAGTCAAATCAAGTTTTTGGGTTCCTATCAAGTCATGGAGGAAGGAAGAGATCCACGTCACAGCCACGGGGTTCATTCACGAGCTCACAGAAATCAGATGTGGATTCTGAAACAAGACGGATGAATAGCATAAATAAGCAATATGTTTCTGGGGAGAATTTCCTTAGGAAAAGTTTATGGGCTTCTAGGAGTAAGGTTGCAGACGGAGATGAAAAGGAGAACAATGAAAGGATCCTAGAAAATGCTGGTGGTATGAATCTTGATAAGTTTAAGGATGATAGAACTACTGCTTTGATGGGTAGGGAAACTGTACGAGTTGGCAGTGAAGAACGACAAGATAAGGGAGTCGGATCTTTTACAGATGATGATGTGGTTTCTGGGTTTTTGTATGATAGGCTTCAGAAAGAAGTGATTAGTTTAAGGAAGTTCTGCGAGATGAAAGAAAGCAGCTTGAATGCAAAAGAAGATGAAAACAAGGTCCTTACTCTCTTTCAAGCACTTCATTTCTCTGCCGCCCTAAAACGCGAACACAAACACATACATAATGCTAAAGTTATCTCCTCATTTGATTTACAGGTGCTAATGAGGAAATTTGAATCATTAATAAAAGCACATGAAGTAGAGTCTAAGAAGCTGAAAAGAGAAGCTGCGATCAGAGATAAGAATTCAACATTCATAAAGACAAACGAGCAGAAACTAGTCAAAAACTTAAACTCCTCCAAGAGGTATGTTCTAACCATGATTGAACTAAGATAGAACAATAACCAATATTCTTTAGTTTATTAATGGGGTATTCACTGATCTCTATATAGTTACAGGGCAGCAAAAGCATCTTGAGGTGTCTACACTTGAACAAAGTCTGTAGGAATGACGTGGAACTCATCGGGCTTTGAGACTTGTTGTGATTACTACCGCGTATGCATATCAACATCAAACTAGAATTTATGCTAAAAAACAATCCATGTTGCTTGCGATGATCTGTACATATTATTTAAACTTTTTGGGGTGTTTGTTGTAATTTGGAATGAGTTAAATTATGATGATTGGTATTATGTTATAAAACTTCTCTTTTATATCTACACTATGACATGGGCAAAGTGCTTTGCAGAAAAAAAAAGGCAAAGACAACAGATAACATGAGTATAGTTGGATCGAAATCAGGGAGGAGTATTGCTAAGCTATCATCATGATGGCTTATTAAAACATGATTACACTTGGAATTAACATGTATCTGAGCTACAAAAAGTGTCTACAGAACCTACATTTTTTTTTATTTCAATACAAAAGAAGTTCTACTCTTGAATAGTAGCGAGAGACGGGTGCCATTTTCGATATCCATCTCTGTGCCGAGAAGATTTAGGATTATTGATTTTGCTGATCTGGAAATCTTTACCATTTCTGACCAGAAACTCCAATTGCCTCCTAGTTACCACAATCTTAACTTTATGGGGTTCCGATTCTCTAGCGCTATCATGCTTAACAACTTCTGAAAACAATTGATCCTTCCTGGGAATCAGAACATAAACATCAGCAGGAAGAAGCTTTGCACTAGGTAGCAACCGTAAGTTATGGTTGGCAAAATGAACCGCATCATAACCCTGGTATGCACCAGAGATTATCTTTTTAACTTTAGTCGAGGCCTTAAAATTTTCATGGCCTCTATCAGAGTCCAGAACTCTGATTTTCCTTTGAGGAGACTGCATAAGATTAATGCAATTACCCATGCTGAAATTGATAACTGATACAGCTCAAGTTTAGACATGTATTTATATGCATACTGTATGTGCAGTTGCCTGTACAGAAGTCAAGTTTAAGACAACTAAACGTGCAGGCCACCCAAGTAATGTTTAGTAAATTATAGCAATAAAGATTAATTTTATAGAGTGGCTACACTAAATTATAAAGATAAGTGTTGACTTTAATGGGGCAGAGTGTCTTCACATATGAACCTCACATGGGATTTAAGATTAAACTAGAGGTTGACATTATATTCCTTTTGTTTAAATACCTAAATATACTAAAAGTTCAGGCGCTAGGGCAATGATTCGAATTTTTAATGCAGAAACTGACTAGCCTATATCTTTTATAAGGTGCACTGTGAAAAATATTGGAAGTCCAACATATGGCAGGCAATCCTTGCTGAATGGTTCATCTCACAATACAATATGCTTTGATGAAGCTACAACCACAAGTCAGAAAGAAATCTGTTAAAAAAATCTAAATTGCCCGTTTATTAGCGTTCATAATTTATAGCAGAACCAATAGAATCTCAACAGCATTCAATAGATACAAAATTTTCAAGAGCTAATTAAGAACAAGTTATCAAAAACAAAAGTGGACTTCACTCAAGCAGCAGCAACTACATCATCACGTCTAGCTTCTAACCATGATTTGGCAGCAGCTTTTGTGGTTAAAAACCAGCCAACCTTTTCTGGAGCCTCGTGGAAAGGAGCATTAAGCTCTTGCAAATGTGACTCGAGTCCACCTGCCAATCCTTTCTCAGAGTACTTGTGTTTCCCATGCCCGGTATTGATCCCAAGCAATGGGGGAAGCTCCTCACCCTCTTCAAGAGCCTTGGTCATGTCATGTATCCATATGTGTAATGCGGTTAGAGCTGCCCCTAGGGAAAGACCCTTTAAATGTAAAGACCAGTTTGTAGGAGTTTTCGACTGTATATCACTGTATATCCGAAGGGTAACCCCCAAATCTAACAAATCACAGGCTTTCTCCAGCTGGTCAAAGTTGATACATAAATCAATTAAGCAATTACAGTAAGCTTTTCTTACATCGACTCCCGCACGAGCAAGTACTTCACTCGCTTCATTCTTGAAAGTTTCATCTTCAATATTTGATTCCATTAAATGTTTAACTAAACTACCAAGCTTTGGATTAGCCTTTTCAATGCATCTAGTAAGCTTATCAAGCCCTTCTCGTGGAGTTAGTGTCATCACATTGAGAAGACAGCCACAAGTACGCTCATCGGGAGTTATACCAAGCTCTATGGTACGGCCAAATGTCCTCACCACGTCATCTGTTCGATTGGACTTCCCGTAACATTGCATTAAAGAAGTCAAAACATATATATTTGGCTCAAATCCTGCTTCAGTCATTTCTTTCAAAGTAGCCTCCGCTTCAGATATCTTTCCACAACAAGAGAATATTGTGATCAAGGATGAATATGTCCAACTGTCTGGCTTACAATCTGAAGACGATGACTTCATGTCCTCAAATATTTGAACACCTTCATCGACGTAACCAACATCAGCACACATAGCCAAAAGTGAATTGTAAAGAACATTATTTAAATTTATCCCTTTCGCTCTCATCTCTTTATACACATTCATGGCGTCATCACCATAACGAGCTTTAGAATAGGCACGAATAAGAGCAGCATAGGTTGCCCAACCAGGCGTTAATCCACTGCTCAAAATCTGCTGATAAATAGACTTCACCTGCCAAGGCCTCTTAGCTCTTCCCATAGCATCCAACAAAGTATTATAACAAACCAAATTAGGCTTAACACCAAGAGCCTTCATTTCCTCAAAAACCGTCAAACACCCATCAAAATTCCCACTAGTCCCATAAATCTTTATAACAGTTGTAAAGGTGACAGTATCAAGTCGCCACTTTTCAGTCCTGGAACGATCATACAGTCTCAACGCCATTTCCACATTCCCAACCCTCCCATAACAATCAATCATAACCGAATACGTAACATCATCGGGTTGAACCCCGAACAGTGCCATTTTCTCAAACCACTCCACAGCCTTACCAGGCAAAGACTTCAACCTAGAACAACCAATAATCGTGGAAAACGTAACATTATCAGGGGAAACACTCCTCTTAACCATCTCATCAAACAACTTCTCAGCACGATCTAAATCCTTACTCTTCCTAAAAACCTTCAAAGTCACATTATACAGAACAACCTCCCTACTCAAATGACACCGACCCTGAAAATACTGAAGCACAAAAAGCGCTATTCGAGGGTTGGACAAGTTATTTAAAAGAATAACACCATCTTGCTCTACTAACTTACTACCTAAACTCCTATCCAAAATGTCAAAAACATCTTTTTCAACAGGTAAACATGAATTTAAAGATTCTGCTAGTTTAGTAAGTGTAGTGTACCTTGAATCAAATGTTTTTTGCTTAAAATTTGAAGCTTTTGGGTTTTTGGGGTTGACCCAGATGTAGTTTTTGGCTGCTGATACTTCAGAAACTGATTCTTGTAATGAAATGTGAGTGATTTTGAGTTGTTGGGGTGTTCTTGATTGAGATATGATTATTGGGTTATTAAAGGTTCTTTTTGTATTTAAAGATGCTGAGCAGAAGCTGTAGGTGTAAGCCATTTTCTGGGTTGGGGAAAAACCTTATCGACTTTGGCTCAACACAAACAAGTAAAAACGATGATCACTTTTTACAGGAAAGTCAAAACTCAATGTTTAAGGACCTTACTGTAAAAATAAAAACCCCAAGGTAGAAAATGTAAATATGTAAACTTAAGTTGTTAAATGTGAAATTGATTAATGTGTGATTAACCGTAAAAATCAGTATCGTTTTTGTTTTCGCAAAATTATTGTCCTAGTATGAATGACGATCACCTGTGGCTATTGTTGGAGAAGGTAATTTGTGGGTACTCATAAAGTTACGATTAATTAAATGAATATAAAGGATGAAAAGTAATTATAATTGAATATTCAAGATACATTAACCTAAATTAAATCTTAGAGAATTCTAGTCCCATCTTTATTATCTTATATGCATCATAATGTGTGGTCTAATTTTAATTATATGCATATACGTATATTAAATGTATTTTATGATTTCTCTTTTATTTTGTTAATTTACATGCAGTGACGGAGCTGTTAGTTTTATGGACATAAATTAGTAGATGTGTATTAGGATCGAACTCGAGACATTGGGATTGCACACATTACGTATGAAGGAATTAATGGACAATAATTAATATATATATAACGTTATATATTTAATTATTAAAACACAAAATAAATGTTTAATGGAAGTTAGTAGTTAACGAGGATTGACTAACGATCGTTAAATATTACAGTAAAGGACGTTAAGAATGAAAAAAATAAGGCCGAAAGGTTTTTCGTAAGCCTTTAGTGGTTAATTATCCGATCGGTTGGGCTTTGGGAAACCCAATCCCATACCCAACTTGTCCTCTAAGATAATATCAAGGCTATATAGAAACAAGGCGATAGGGTTATTGTGAATATACTTTTGTGCAACTATCTATAAACCGCTAAACATGTTTTTCTTTTTCTTTTTTGGTGCTCGGCCGAATACCCCACTTCAAGGGTTTCGGATTTTGTTTTTCCAAAACAAAATTGTTTGTGTTTTATTTACTAGCATAAGCATTAATTCGGTTATAGTACGTGTGTACAAGAACGAGGTATTAACTCACTATAGTTAATATCTTGGATCGAATAACAAAAAGGTAAGGGGTTATTCATTGATCCAATCATAAACCCTAATTAGGGATTTGATCAAGAACAAAGGTAATCAAGAACGATTCTTGTGCTCGCGAGAATCCAAAGGTATGTAACCCGACCCGGTTAATTATATGCATGTTATTATATGATTTGTTATCGCTTCCGCTATTACGTGCTTTGATGATTTGTTTAGATTATAATTGTTATGTATGCTAAAAATTCAACAGTGGCATCACGAGCCGTTTTAACATGTTAATAATTACCGAAACCTAAAGTCCATAACAAATATTGTATTGTTGTTAATTACATGTGTTTAGGGTTTATAAAAATTAGGGTTTTACCCTAAATCGACCAAGTTGGTCGATTTTTTTTAAATGAATTTTTTTAATTAACCCTAGTTTACATGTTAGATTTTAAAAGGTTGCAAAACTATCCACTTTTAGAAAAACTTCTTTCACAACTTTTCCATGCACCAACATGCACGATGTTGTGGAATTTTTCAGAATTTTATCAAAACTTTTTTCAAAAAAAAACTTTTTATCCTTTTCACGGATATTTGTCTTTTTTTTTAACGGCGATTTTATTCCACATAACTAGCAAGGAGCTAGATTACAAAGTAATAAGAGAAGGGTTTTTTAGCCATTCGTTCCAACCAAACGAGGCTTTACATCTATACTTACACCAATAAAAAGAACTAGAAATAACATTATCAAATATGATCGACTTCGTTGGAGTTTTCTTGTCGAATAAGAGTTTATTACGATAAGTCCAAGCAAATCACCATAGCGTGTACCAAACACCCTCGAACACTTGCTTAAGCTTAGGTGCCTTACGACATGAAGTTAACCATGTTTTCCATTCTTCATACGAGCTCACTTCTTCATAGTTAATATTCCACCACCGAACTATCTGTTTACCAATATCCCGAATCATATTGCATCTAAAGAATAAGTGCTCCGATGACTCAACACCATAATCACAAATGGGACACGAAATAGCTTGAATATCAATACCTCTCCGAGACAGATTCATTCTAGTAGGAAGGACATCACACCTGATTTTCCAAGCGAGGATATTAACTTTAATGGGAACATACTTAACCCACCTAGTCGTATCACCGATATTCGGAAAACGCATCTCATCAATTAACCTCCTAATAGAAGCCACCGAGAACTCTCCCGAACTCTCCAAATTCCAAACCCAACGATCATTCATAGGCACTAGGCTAATCGATTGAACCAGCTCCACCAACTTACTAAATTGAGTCTGTTCAATTCCCCCCTAGGGCTGCGCCTAAAAGAATCAGCTAGATTATCGCCGTTTAATTTAGAACTAACAGTAATCTCCTTCATATTCTCAAGAGCGAACATCCGAGGGAAGAGATCTTTAAGGATACCGCCCTCGTACCATCTATCCAACCAGAATTTAACCATTTCCCCATTGCCCAATTTAAGATTCATGAAATCAAAAACGTACACACCTTTTTTATGAAGAGCCCGAACTTCATCCACAATAGCTAACCAGCAAGATCGGCCAGCTTTCGCCCCGCTAGAACTTACGTTACCATTTACACCATGAATCGCCGTAATGACTTTCGTCCAAAGAGAATCTTTATGAACAAAAAATTTCCAAAGCCATTTAATCATCAACCCCCTTGTGATGTTGCTTTGTCACACTTGTGATGATCTACATAATTATTTCCTAAGTCATACATTATTCCACTTCACCCACGACACCTTTTTACTGCCAATCTCATAACCATTGAAAAAACGACCTCGGATAGATTCCAAGATTTGAAGAACCCTTGATGGAACTCTAAATAACGACATATGGAATATAGGAAATAGAACCTAACACAGATTTCAGCAATGTAAGTCGACCTCCAATGGATAAAGTTTTCATTTTCCACTTGGAGAGCCGAGTCTTTTTCACATCCTTCCATACCACCTGCCATGCTGAAAACCCTCGACATAGTTCCACCCACTTTAGTACCAAGATAAATAAATGGACTAGTAAGCACTTGGCACCCCAACTTAACAGCCGGTTGATTGACATACGAACCCTCTACGTTCACCCCATGATCTTACTTTTGCACAGATTAATCTTAAGACCTGACGCATGAAAAAGACATTCCAACACATGAATTAATGTTGTAATATTCCCATCACTCCATTGCCCCATAAAAATTAGCGCCGTCCGCATAAAACATATGAAGAAAGGCATCAAACGAAATGATTTAAATTATACCTTAAACGAGCCCTACATCAACCACCCCTGGAATGATAGTGAAGCCACTCATAATGAGAATAAACAGAAAAGGGGATAATGGATCCCTTGCTTCAATCCTTTATAGAATTGAAACTCGTCGGTAGGACATCCATTAACAAGGATAGAACCCCTTGAAGATTTAAGGCAACATTGAATCCAATTGCACCACTTGTTACCGAAACCAAACTTCTTGAGAACATCATCTAAAAAATCCCATCGGACCGAATCATAAGCTTTCTCAAAATCCACCTTAAAAATCAAAGATTTCTGCTTCTTCTTAGAACACCAATGTAAAACCTCATTAAGAATAAACGGGTCGTCTAACATTTGTCTCCCTGCAACAAAAGCCGATTGCACCTCGCTTACAATGTCTCCCAAAACGTTAATTAACCTATTCGTCAAAATCTTTGCAATAATCTTATAGATACTACCGATAAGACTGATAGGTCTAAAGTCTTTAACCAAATTAGCATCCGGGACTTTCGGAATCAGAGCTATAAAAGATAAATTACAACCCGCGGGAATATCTCCATTTATGAAGAAATGATTGACTGCCGCATACACATCTTTATCAATAGAAGACCAGAATTGGCGATAAAAATCAAAAGTGAATCCATCCGGACCTGGGGATTTGTCTGTACCACAATTCCACACAGCCGTCTTAATCTCCTCTATCTTCACCTCGCGTTCAAGCTCGTCACGTTGTTCACCTGAGATAGATCTCGGATAAGACATAATAGTAACTCGCCGCTCAACTGGTTTATCAAATCTTTCTTGAAAATGATTTAAAAACTCCCGCTTAACGTCGTTCGGTTGATCTTTTCACACGACATCAACCATAATTCCCCTAATATTCGATTGGTTACATTTTTTATTCAGCATCCCATGAAAAAAGCTCGAATTTTCATCACCTTCTATGGACCATTTAATCTTGGCCTTTTGAGCCAAATCCATAGCATGCATTTGATCAATATATCGTAGCGAATTCAACACCTCGACCCTTTTATTAACATCCTCTTCAGTCCCAACACCTTTATCAATAGCCTCATCCACCAAACGTAATTCTTCCTTAAGCTTGTCGAATGTGACTTTTCTATTACACCTATTATCTTTAATCCATTTTCTAATTTTAGATTTAAGGAATTTCAACTTACCCGTCATGTTTCTCATACCATTTGACATGTCTGCTGGGGCATTTCTCCAGGTATCAGAAACAAAACAACCTATAATATTTCGCTTGCAAACATGTTTCGCTAGCTTCAAACATGCATATTTCGCTAGCTTCAAAACATGCATATTTTGCTAGCTTCAAAACCTAAAAAATAGTCAACTTTTCCAAATATAAGCAGTTTTAAGCTGTTACCCATGATTTTATTAATAAGGTATACAAGGACGAAATAAACTGTTTACCCAATAAGCCTAAACAACAAGAACCAAGAAACAAAAAAAACCTTAGACACTGTTTGGACTTTTATTACTAAATCTACCATAACAAAATATGACAAACGTGACAAAATCAAGACATAGACATTCGTGACCTGGTACACGGAACCTAAAAAATCAACTTGACCCGACCCAAGAATGAAACCTGGCATAGATACCAAGTGAAGAAACTAAAGAATCATAGATCTGGTGGTCGGGGAGACTCAAATCACAAAATAGTCACGTTTAGTGAGAGAAAGTTGAGAGAAAGTAAAAGTGTAAAAATGATAGTAAGAGAAAGTAGAGAGAGTAAAAGTGTAAAAATGAATAAAGAAGGAAAATAATACAAGAGTCTCAACCCCCCATAGAAGTCATGGAGAGGTATTTATACTCCATGCTTTTAAACTATACATAATTGCCTATTCTAGTCCTTGCGTATTCGACTATGATAAACTATGGTAATTTTGTAATGTCGTCACGTAAAATGGATTTCTAACACCTTCCCTCGTTAAACTAACTTCAAATCACTCCCTCAAACAAATAGTCTTATATACTCAGAACACTATACAACATATCAGCCCAAAAAACCAGTTAACAACTTAACAATAATCTAGCAAAAATACAAAACCAAAGAGATAAGAACCAGCTCAGCCAAAAATCATTCATAAAAACACTGGTTGGTGATAAAATCTCATGTGAGGTATCTTTTTACCATAAAACCCATCTTGACGAGCATTCAATGAAGAAGAACGTACTTTTAACAAAGGAAATGTAGAAACTAAATCAATAAATTCAGAAAATTCAAACTTTTAATACCAATTAGACATATTATCAAACAATTTATAAGTATATGTTACTAAAATTTGCACAAAAAGATAAACCATACGAAAAATATTATCAGAATCTAAAGAATCAAACACAAGAAGTACTCTATTTGTTTTAATAGTTTGATGTCTTTTCAACAAACACTTGGTGTGCAAGATGATTCTTAGAAGACATAATACATACATATAAACAATTAACAGAACAAAACTAAAAAACTTAAAACTTACCCAAACAAATCTTTAGTCGCTTTCTGAATATTCAATTACGGTTAATTATGCATAAGAAGTCGGTAAGTTTTAGGGTTAATTTTAGTTTTAGGGATATAGGAGATTGATTAAAAGTAGTTTCTAATTTCTAATTGACGGGACTTTCGGAAGGAAGTGAATGCGTAGTTATACTCGAACGTGGTGAGAAAATAACGGAGAAGTTGACACCTCAGATATGCCTACGTGTTATGTCTATTATTGTGACACGTACTCACTTATTATCCTGTATGTATATTATTGTGACACGTACTCTCTTATTATCATGATTTAATGAAGATATAAAAGATATTTTTTTTAATAAAGCAGTCTATGAAGTTGAGACACGTGTGTGTTGAAAAAATTGGTTGACCCATATGACCTGCTCAATTAATATTTGATATGAAAGAAACACTGCAAAGTTTGCTTTTAAGTGTAATTCTTGTTAGCCTTAAAATATTGAGTCGAGCAAGGAAGCTCGGCTACTAATCATGAAAGACCGGTCTTTACTTAATTATATGTTGTAATATGCTAGAAAGGGTAAACGGGCTCGTTTATGTAAGCTAATTGGTCACGTGTTATGGGCTAAAGCCCAAGTAATCCCAAGCCCGGTCCGTGTTACTATCTTAGGCGTCCAAGTATTAGCTAGGTAGTATAAATACCCCTTCTCCACAATGGAGAAGGGTTGGTTGTCATTTTGGTTGTAAACATTACACTTTGATAATCCACCATCTCATTTTCTCTCTTGTTTCTCTCTCTAACTTCTCTCTGGTTCTTCCTCCTCTTTTCTCTTATTAATTTGTGTATAAGGTATGAAGTGTAAGTAAGTATTTTGGGTTCCTACATGTGCTATCACTCACCTCGGGTGGGTTTAGTGGTTTCGTTGTGTTGGTTTCGAACTTATTGCATACGGCTTATTTGAATAATTTTACATTCGGCTTATCTAATTTTTTTTCTTTTCTTTCTATTTTGCTTATTACACTAACAAGTTATCTTTTTATATAAAAACTCTTCACGTGGCCTACAAAATCTTAGTGGTTCAAAAACAGTTTTACAAGGAAAACATATTTATTTTATTTTATTTTTGCTTTCTCCTTAGATAACAAAATTTTGTCTTAGTCTATTCTCCTTGTTGAAAAACTGATGTGTTGTAGTGTAGGGTCAATTATTTGATTATCAAGTTTTAAATTTATATTTAGCCGACAAACCTAAAACAACACTTTATCGGGCAGTATACTCGGTCAAGATGGAGTTTCGAGGTAAGTAGGGTGTCGAACATAGAGTGAAAACATTAATCTTTATTTCTATCAGTATTTTATCATTAGTTCTAATTAGTTTATTTACTGGTTTAAAACCTATGCTATAATGTTGGTCTAGATTGATATGGGGGGTTTTCAGCTGAGAGGATGGCACAGGTTTTGGTGGTGACCTAATATCATTTCAATTATAACAATACACAAAGTAAGAAAATTAGAAGATAGAAAAAGCGCACATGCAAATAGATAGAATTGTATTAGCCATATTAAATCAGATCAATGTTGTTTGTTTGTTTTAGTGCAATGATTTACTTATCTCGAGGTGGGCATATCATTCTTAAGACTTAGAGAGGCATCATCCTAAGACCTAGACACGATTAATCCTGTCAAATTACGCGATCCGGCATAAAAGCATCCTTTGTTTATTATAATCTATCTTCGGGAATCAAAGCCGTGAGTTGATCTTTTAAAACCCTGCCCACGGGGACTTTACCCACTTATTGTTTGATTGGTGTTTGATACACTGGTAGTCCAATATTCAAATCTTATCAGTTAATTTAGATTTGATTCTGAAACATAAACTGGTTACTACTCGGTCCAACTAAATCATAAATCATGGTTACTACCGCGTGCCAACTCAACTGGTTACTATTGGTTTAGTAATATATAAACCGATATGGAGAGCTATCCCGTGTGGTATCTAGATTATTTTTAGGTAGCACTAGACCCCGTTGAATGATTAGGTCACATATTCAAAACACATAAAACAAGTTATGAGATGAGAAACATATTAAAACATTAACGATTAATTAAGAAATCAATTTTAAAACAAACCAAACATTAAACTTTCATTAAGATGGCTAAGACCCGAGGGTATTAGCCCACAACCTTGTATTTACAAGCTGTAATCAAATCAATTGAAATCGAACGAACTGAGTAAAAATTACACGTGTTCTTCTATCGAGTCGTGATTAATGCTTGCTTGGGGGCTGTTTTTTTCTAAAAAGTCGTCTTTTAATGAGTATGGTATAAAGAATTTGTTATTGCACATGAAAACTTGTTTTTGTGTTTTCTATTTATAGTGTTAAAAACAGCTCGATACACGTATCTGACTAGGTTGATAAGGCGTATAAGGCTGGATTCCTTAGAGTGTGCGCTACGTTCTCAATCAATCAGTGATATCATTCAATTTATTTATTTACTATATCTTTGAATAGTTATCTTCATGGATACGGCATATGGAAGTAGTCAGATACGTCGTATTGGGAATTGGTCAAACGCGTTTTCTTGTGAAGTTTTTCAGCGTTGATACGCCGTATCTATTTAGTGGATACGGGTATTGGTTAGAAATCGACAAATTTCAATGTCTTTTGTTTATAGCTCCAAATTACCTGCCTTTTACATGTTTCACAAAAACACTCTGATTACTCAGTTTATCACACTTTAAAGCAATTAAGTACCAAATAATGAAATAATTAAATAAAAGTGGGCAAAACAAATAGGATAAATGATACAATAAAGTGACGTTATTTGATGTCATCAAATTATCCCCCATTGAATCCTACTTGTTCCTATGTAGAAACATTAGAAAAGTTTTAGTTATGAAAATGTGTTCCTAACCGCGTTGAGGAATTTTGTTTAAGCACGTTTTGTCCTAATCACCTGTGCTTAACCACGCTCCCTCACGAAATATGGAAAAGAAAAACACTCAGATCACTCAACTAATCTAGGGGTGCAACATTTAATTGTCGCTCAATATGCTCGGTCATGATTAGTTGTTTATTCATATGATAGGCAGAATACAACTTCTCACCGCTAAAAGCTCAGCGAGAACAAGTCAAAAGATAAATTAGGTTTAAAGGCTTTAGGGTTGATCATTCAAATAGTCTTTCACCAAAAGTACCACACCAACAAGGCATTTGTCTCGTACATACACGGCGTTTAAAGACAGGAATAGACAATACAATCGAACACATCATGTTCGTGTTTAAACCAGCGGTTAGGTATGAAGAAAGTTATAGGGTAGGAGCTTCTAAACTTTCACAAAAATTAGTATCATCACAAGGCAGCTGAGATATGCATACATGGCCGTAACGACGGAATAGACATGCATGCTCGTACAAGTCCTCGTTCGAGTGGACATTAAGGTTAGTTGCTAGGAAAGGGAAGTAAAATGGGTGTTAAACAAAATTACGAAACAAATAGATTAAGCCAACAAATAAGGTACGGTTGCTAGTAACTTTCCCTCGACCGTTCCATGACAAAGACTCGAACATATAGACAAACGCCTCGATCACAGAAATGACAAAGACAACCTAAGTTGGCGTTCCCATAACAGTCCAAACTCCCTTACATTTCGCTTTTTACATACTTTATAGAATAAGTGGTGATATCGGCACTTTTTACAAGACTTACATCGTTGATTTTTGTAACGTATTAACGAATAATCGATCCTTCCAAGTAATTCCTTCAGTATAAACTTCTTTTTGAACCGACTATTTTTCTCCCTTCTCTTTTGCTTGCCTTTCTCTTTTCTATTTTTTTTCAATTTTTTTTGCAATACATCATAAATCTCAGTTTTATTTCATCGTCTTCACTATCATAATTCATCTGGATAATCTTTTCCTTGTAACACTTCTTCTTCGGACATGATTCATAATTGCGAAAGTAGCGAAACTTACGAGCTACATTTTTTCCATTGCATTGTGCAATTTCCCGACCATTACAGAGATAGAAAAATTTCACTTTGACACGGGAAAAAACAAGACTAGCAAAAGAAACTACACACAGTGATTAAAATTGGTTAATCTATACGGTAGGCTAAAGGGCAAAGGTTGTAACGAACATATAGTATGGTGTTGAAAGAAAGGAATGAGTCTCTCAACAGGTTGTTCAAGGGATCTTACTCTAAAAGTGAGAGTGAACAATGGGTTACACGGGGGTTAACTAACCAGTGTAGGTCATTAATTGTTATGCATATAGGCTATTGGTTTAATCTAAAAATTTATCAAGTTGAACATGTTTTCTCCATCTAAATTACTTTAGGTATAATCATTGCGGTTCGAGTGATATACCAGGCAAGTTCTGCGTCCACTACATCACCGGCACACTCATAATTTGTAGAATTTTTAGTAAGCAGTTGGGGCACAAACGGAATAGGCTTTTAATGCTCATATTTTATTAAGGGTTATAGTGGCTAGGTAATGTAACTAGTGATTTTTACAAAAGTCATGCTAATTTTTTTTAAATTTGGCTTGCATGTTATTTTTGTAAAAAAAAAGACAAGTACGTTCTAATTCTCCACCCCCCACTTAAATTATACAATGTCCTCGTTGTATAGATAAAACAATTAAATAATAAAGGAAAATAGAATTAGAACGAAAAACTCCCTGATGTTTTGCTCGTGATAATTCTCAAGTTAGTTCCTGGTAGCAAAAAGTATGTTGACTAGGGCTTCAGAATGCCCAGATAAGTTCAACACATGTCCTTTTCAGAATATACCATATCATAGTTTCAGCAAGGTCCTGCATAAAAGATTAGAAGACAAGTGCAATTTCTATCTTGCTACAATGGTACAAGAAAACAATTAAACACACAACTGTATAGGGATCAATACGCCGTATCCCAAACCCTAGGATACGCCGTATGGTTCCTGTAAAAACAATTAAATACTGGAAATTAAATATTAAGTTTTTAAAACTGATAACGTCCAGACACGTCTATACGCCGTATCTAGAGGGGTTCGATACGCCGTATAGAGTGTCTGAGAAGATAGACTCATGCAACAAAATGCGACAAAAAATTAAAATGACTGGGTTGTCTCCCGGGAATCACTTTTGTTTCAGTTGGTCTTTAAGTTTGACATTTTTTCTTGTTGTATCTACTTGGTATGATGTACGGTCTATCCTTCGTCCTTTTTGCGAAAGATGTCATGGTAAATACTTGATGCTCCATTAACGGTTTGTGCCCAAGAGTCGCATTGGCGTGTGCAAATGGCTAAGAACTCTTCACTATCTCCAATCGTGTATTTGATCACTTTGAATTTGTCCATTCTGCATACTCCTTTGTTGGGCTGTTCATTATTTATTTTCTCGGAGTGGGGTGTATCATCAAATCAATAAATCCCAACAATCTTCCCCTATTTGATTTGTCAGCGTTCCCGTTATTTTCATTATGATGGTTAATATTCAAATAGGGTTTGGGGAATGAGTCGTTAGGAGGGTTCCTGTATTCATGCACCTCCTATTCTTCATCGTTCAAAACTTCATCATTTAATAGTCCTTCCTCTTTTCATATTTCTATCCAGGTATACAATAGTGCACGTTTAGTTGTCTCGTCCACTTTTTTGTGGTCCTTGAACTTTGAGTTCCTCCAAGGTATGAATTCGAGTGGATCACGACCTTCTTCATCATCGTCGCACATCTTATCATAATTGCTAGCACATGATAGGGGATAAAATTTCTTGAAAATTTTCTTCACTAACTCTTCCCAGGTGGAAATATTCCCATCTCCCTCGTTCATCCACCATTTTTTCGCGTCCTTCGAAAGTGAGAGAGGGAAGGCTTTCATGCGGAGTTGAAAAGGGTCTACACCGGCTATTTTGACCAAGTCTAGTATTTCGAGAACTTTGCCGATATGCCCGATCACATCTTCTTCACACCTTCCGCTGAAAGTATTATTTTGTAGTTCAGTTAATAATTCCTTACTGAATTCGAATTCCTCGTTGCATTCGTCCCTTGGTTCAGCAAGATTTTGTTCTCGAGCTTTATTCAGAATAGGTTTTGCCATTGTTCGTCAAACGGTTTCCTGAAATTAAGCACAAATAATCAGTAGGATGTGCCCTTGGGGAAGGGAACACATAAAACAGGAAATCGATAACAAAAAATTACGTCTGCTACTGTATCAGATGACAGATACGCCGTATTCAATTAATGTGAATACGCCGTATAGGTCTGTTGAATGCCAGTACGCCATATTGAGTTCGCATAATACGCCGTATTGTTTGGAAGAACAGATACATTGTTTAGACTGTAAAACTCAATACGCTGTCCTGAGTAGAAGGTTTGATACGTCATATCCAACTGGTGGATACGGCATATCAGGAGATCAGAACAGAATACTATTTAAAACAATTAAATGCGAGAAATTAAACAAATTAAGACTATATAGAAACTAATGTAATTTCCATATAGACACCATATTTTTAATCCTAACAATCTTCCCCCAATATGGTGGCATATGGAATTTCTTACAATGTATCCTAAAAATACAAATATAAGAGCTCCAGCTTGAATCTTTCCATTACTTGCAGACGATACAATGTAATTTGTATAAACTGAGTTAGCTTCCTCTTAGTTCATATTGCATGTCTTCACATAGCTTTCTTCATCTACTTCTTTTTGTCGAAGTTTCTGAATCAGCTTCCCCCCAAACCAACATCCGTAGTGTAAGCAGATTCTGAAATTGTGATGTAGCTTCATAGAAGAAGAAGTAGAAGTAGAAGTAAACGAAGAAGTAGAAGATGAGAATCATAGGATTAGAAGAAGCAGAAGAAGCCAATCACATCAAACATAACTGCTTCTGTTTTGATGAATATCCATTCAGGGGATCATGCAAGGAATCAGCAACATCTTCTCACGTAAGCTCATACTTCATATACTAACCATCCCAAGGTTGAAAGCGTACAATCCATCTCCATAAGATAGAAGCAGACTTGAAGATAAGAAAGAAAGAAATGAAGGTGAGATGTACACATTTCTTCCACCTGATTAATGCACTTTATCGAATACTTCCTTTTCTTCCCCCTGATTGCATTCGATGACCATCAGAAAAATCATAATCTGGGTACGCCCCAATATTCGATAGAACAACCATTTGTGAAGTAGAATAAAGTCGGTTAAGCATAAGAATCAACTGCCGATAAAGAACCTTTGTTTGTCTCTTCTCTGACTAATTCAATTCCCACCTCGCATTCTGTCGGCTCTCTATAATGACCACTGATGGAGAAAACTCAATATGACAAACTTGATACTGAAGTAACATCCCCTAAAGTTGATTGACTTCAAGCTTTACAATCCTGGAAGAAATCTCTTGAAATTTCCCACTAGATGTGAGTCGACTAGCCTACTATGTAACTCTTAAAGGATAGCTCTACCTTTGTGGGGTAAAAAAGAATATAGAATCACAAAAGTAACAACACACATAGTTCCAAGTCTCACTACACACATCCTTATCATGCTCTTGAGTTACAAGACTCATCTTCGTTGCAGACAGGTAGAAAGGCTCTAACGATGTAAATTAAGTTTACACTATCCCCGTGGTACTATAGTTCTCCTATCCTCGACATAAGTACTCTAATTGAAATCAAACCCGTAGTCCATAATGCAATTAAATCCCGAGAAAAGCCTGTAAACATTTTATCGACACACTTTTATTGAGATATCACTACTTTTAGGCACTAAGTGATGTTTTCGTTTTCCAGTAAGATATCAAAAGTTACACACTCCTTTTAGCATTTTAAGCCCACAAATTCGGCATGCTCATTTCAACTTATCATAAATTCGGATCCAGCCCAACATCTCACATTCAGCCCATAAATCATAAACTAAATTCAATTACAGCCCATTAACAGCTTTAGAAATCACCAGTCCATTTTTGGTATGTCTTATTGATAATTTCGGTATAATAGCAACAGCCCAGGCCCATATCATCTCCATTTTTGCAAACAATTCCATTCATAAATTAGTCAGCCCTACTTTTCTGGTCCATTTTGAAATCGAATTAGTTGCTGGCCCACACCTATCTCATAGTTATAACTTTCACACACACAAACCCTAACACAAAACATATTCATACGCCACTCTTCACCTTTTGTTTATGCAGTCACTCACACACACTCTCCAACCTTATCTCTCCAAAAGATACATCTCAACAACTCCATCAAACCCTACATCTCTCTTAAAACTTATATAACACGCAGTCAAAAGTTTCACCCTTATCTCTCCATTGAAACATCCGCCTTCATGCCTGCTTCCATTTCATTGCACACCCATAACTCACCACAGATATCTAACAAAATAATAAACCTCACCAACGTCATCTTACTTTCTCCATCTGTCACTTTTTCTGTTTAAACATCGAATCAACAAACACCCATGTATCTTGAATCGTAGCGCCCAAGAAGAACACAAGATAATATGACTTTAAGATCTTGTAATAGATCTTAGGTAGGTGTTTCTCTTCTTTTTGTGTTTATTGAACGAAACAAAGAAAAGACAATGACACAATTGTTATATGTCTTTCTTTATTTTCGGATAGAGAAAGAAAGGATTTTTCCTTATAGATCGATGATGAAACATCTTTTTTTTCGTGTTGATTGATCTTTGTAAAGGTCACATCTAACTTGTTTAACACGAAAAGATAGCCTGAGATCATTCTTGATGTTTTCTCCTGGTTTCGAGTCATGTTGTAGTGATGGTTGTGGTTCGAGTCATGTAGTAGGAGGATGGGAATAGATAGGATGATTTTATGTCGATTTATATAGAGTGCTGTGTAATTTTGGTTATGATCAGCTTTTGAGTTCTGGATTTGTATAACTCAGTCCGCAAATCGAACTTGGCGCGGTGTCACGAAATTCAATCTCGATACAAATCGACTTTTCTTGTTCTCTCCTTATATTTGCTTTTCATTTTTCGTTGCTGTGATAGATCTTTGACCAAAAGCATTCTCGGTATCGAGTTTGAGTTCTTTGAACTATAGGTACAAATCTGTTCATTGCTTTCTTTTCAGTTTTGTCCATGATAAAAACAACTTTGGAACCCATTTTCGGAAACTATAAATCTGAAACTCGGAAGAAACAGTTATATCACTGAGTTTGACTTTGACCTCCGAGTTTGATTGTTTGACCAGTCAAATATCGAATTTGACCAGATCTATCACATTTGACCAGTTCTGAGTTTAATCAAATCAGCAGTTAAAACATATTTTATGCTCGAATCTCACCGAGTTTGTTCTTATGATAAAACCGTAAGCAAAGCACGCAAGAAACATACAAAATGGACACTTAGCCATTTCTAAAGGTATAAACTAACCTGCTCAAATCACTGTTGTCACATGTGACGCCATCATATGTATAGATTCGTTATCACCCTAGAAGGACAAATATCGTAACTGATACTTTAAGCCAAAAGGAACGAAGAAAGCCACTAAGAGTCAAACTTTGGTCATGACGAAAAAAAATTGAATCTGCTGTCACGAAGCTTAAACGCTCAAGCTGAAGCGATTAAGAAGGAGAATGTTGAGAACAAAAATCTTCATGGTCTAAACAAGGAGTTGAAACCCGTCCCGATGAGACTATATGTATTAAGAAAACGAAGTTGGTTACCATGTTTTTGGAGGATTAAGATGAGTGTTCCGCAGCAAGTACCCGCACCTCTTCGTCAACACCACTCCGGAAGTCACTCAAACTAAATTTCGAGACGAAATTTGCTTTACACGGGGAGACTATGACAACTGACTATTCTCCATGTTAATATTTTAATATTAACTCGTCATATTTTATTTTAAACATATACGTACTTAATTTAACCTAAAAACCAGGAAGTTATCCCGCGCATAACAAGAAATGTCTTTGGACGCACACTGACTCTAGACTATGTTTAGTCTACATTATTTAAACATATTATCAATCTCATGAGCATTATTTTTACAAGTCATATACATTTGGTTTTACCACTTTTTATGTAACTCGTTTAAACTCGCGTTTTAATGCGTACACTGATGCGCTATCGTGTAGGGTTATTTATTTGATTATCAAGTTTTAAATTTATATTTAGCCGACAAACCTAAAACAACACTTTAACGAGCAGTGTACCCGGTCAAGATGGAGTTTGCGGTAAGTAGGGTGTCGAACACTAAGAATGAAACATTAATCCTATATTCTATCAGTATTTTAATTAGTCTATTTACTGGTTAAACCTATGCTATGTACGTTGTCTAATGATATGGAGGGGGGGAGGTTCAGCCTGAAAGACTGGCACAGGTTTGGTGGAAACAAATATCAATTCAATACACAATAAACATAAAAGAAGAAAATTAGAAGATAGAAAAGCGGTACAAGCCAAATGATAGAAAACTGTATTAGCCATATTAATTACGGTTCAATGTTGGTTTGTTTGTTTTAGTGCAATGATTTACTTATCTCGAGGCGGCATATCATTCTTAAGACTTAGGCGAGTCATCATCCTAAGACGTAGATACGATTAATCATGTCACAATTAAACGCATCCGCATAAAGCATCCTTTAGTTAAATTATAATCTATCTTAAGGAATTAAAGCAGTGGTGATCCTGTTAAAACCCTAGCCCAACGGGACTTTACCCACTTATTGTTTGACGGTGTTTTATATACTGGTAGTCCACTATTTAAATCTTTATCAGTTAATTAAGAGCATGATTGCTGAAACATAAACGGGTCACCTACCGGTCCAACTAAGCTCATAATTCAAAGACAAAGACAGAATGTTATTTGTGATCCTATTGGTCCAGTAATATAAGGCACGATATGGAGAGCTATCCTGGTATCTAGATTAGTTTTTAGGTATCACTAGACCCAGTTGAATGATAGTTTGCATATTCAAACACATAAACAAGTATGAGGTGATAAACATAATAAAACAATCAACGATTAATTAAGAAATCGATTTTAAAACAAACCAAACATTGAACTTTCATTAAGATGGCTAATACCTGAGGGTATTAGCCCACAACCATTGTAATTATACAAGCGTAATCAAACAATGAAAATTGAACGATTAAGAGAGTAAAAATTACACGATGTCTTATATGGATTCGTGATCAATGCTTGACCTTGGTGGCTGATCCTCTTTTCTAAAATTCGTCTTCAATGAGTTTGGTATAAAGAATATGATATTGCACACTGAAACTCATTTTTAAGTCTTCTATTTATAATGTCTGAAAAAGACTCGATACACCATATCTGGTAAGGTTGATACGGCGTATTGAGCTGGATTCCTTGGGCTGCGCGCTACATTCTCAATCAATCAGTGATATCATTCCCAATTTACTTGATTTAATGTATCTTCAAGTAGTTATCTTCATGGATACGACGTATGTAGACAACATTGGTACGCCGTATCAGGAATTGGTCAAACGCATTTTCTTGTGAAGTCTTGGCGCTAATACACCGTGTCTCTTTTGCTGGATACAGCGTATTGGTGAAAATTCAGCAATCTTCAAATGTATTCGTTTTAGCTCCAAATTATGCGCCTTTTAGCTTGTCTTCACAAAACACTCCTGAATTACTGCATTCACCAACTTTAAAGAAATTAAGTACCAAATAATGCAATAATTATATAAAAGTGGGCCAAATAATGCAATAATCCATAGTACTAATCATTGCGGTCTCGAGTGATATACCAGGCCAAGTTCTAAAGTCCACTACATCACCGGCACACTAATAATTTTGTGGAATTTTGTAGACAGTTGAAAACGAAATAGGCTTAATTCTCATAATATGTATCAAGGGTTATAGTGCACTAGGTAATGTAACTAGTGATTTTTACGAAAGCCATGCTAAAAAAATTAAATTTGGCCGTTTTAAGCACTTTGCATGTTATTTTGTAAAAAAAAGACAAGTACGTTCTAATTATCCACCCCCCACTTAAATTATACAACGTCATCGTTGTATAGATAAAACAATAAAATTAAAAGGGTAAATAAAATTAGAACGGAAAACTCCCTGATGTTTTGCTCGTGATAGTTTTCCAAGATGAGTCCTTGAGCAAAAAGCATGTTGACTAGGGCTTCAGAATCCCGGATATGTTCAACACATGTATTTTTCAGATTATACCATATCATAGTTTCATTAAGGTCCTGCATAAGGGATTAGAAGACAAGTGCAAATTCTATCTCGCTACAATGGTACAAGAAAACAATTAAACACACAACTGTACATGGATCAATACGCCGTATCCCAAACCCTAGGATACGCCGTATGGTTCCTGTAGAAACAATTAAATTACTAGAAATTAAATATTTAAGTTTTAAAAACTGATAACGTCCAGACACGTCTATACGCCGTATCCAAAGGGGTTCGATACGCCGTATAGAGTGTCTGGGAAGACAGACTCGTGCAACAAATAATTAAAATGCAACAAACAATTAAAATGACCGGGTTGTCTCCCGGGAAGCACTTTTGTTTCAGCTGGTCTTTAAGTTCGACCTTTTCCTCTTTAAGAAATGGTTTTGGGATTTTGAACCTGTAATGAGTCGTGTTGCTGAACTTACTGCCAGTCTTGATTCTATCACACACGAATAAACCGATCATCATATAATGTATATCAAAAGGAAATCGGTTATCAAATTGTTATAAGTGTAATATACAGTACAGATCTACAAAAGATAATAATCAAAAGGGAAAGAGATCAAGGGTCGGGCTGAGCATCGGTATGAGGGGCTGAGGAGGTTCTAGCATCGCCTGTCCTAGGTCTGACACGCCTCTGGAAGGACAACCGTGAGCTACCAACGAGGGTGCTATCGAATGGTTGATAAGTATGGCCGCTGGCGTCCATGAGCTGTGTCATGCAGGAGATCAGCCAGGTGGAGACTCTAGACTGCTCGATGGTAAAGCTCTCGACAACTCCTCGCAAGCCTACAACATCACGTCGTAAGTCATGCACCTCCTCCTCGATCCTCTCAATCCTTTGTGACATAGTCCGGGGCTGAGGAGCAGGTGGAGGTCGTGAGGGTGCCTGTGCTAGTGCTGGAATCTCCTGAGCGCCCTCCTCGGCGGCCGGACCAGCCTCATCGGCCTCATGGGCACCAGCCGCAGCAGCCTGCTGCCTCTCTGGTCCCTGGCCTACCCAATCCCATGTGTCACCGAACCTCGTGCAGATGTTGAGCCTCCCAAGCTCATGTAAATCAATCAACGGGAGCTCTCGGGTGACTACCTGCAACCCTCTCAAACCTTAATCACTGACAAGCCCAAAATGCATAGCCAAACACCCGATGAAGTGCCCTCCTGACAACCTGGTCCCGCTCTTCCTCCCCTCAGCATACCTAAATAGATATTGCGCTAATAGATGTGAGACGTTAGTAGTTCCACGGTCCATGCTGCGGAGGTAGAAGAGATCAACACCGGTCACCTTCTCAGGTGCCTGCCCCCTACCAGAAATGCTGTAAGCAATCATCCTGTGGCATAGTCTCCTTACAGGGTCTCGAATAAGAACATATGAAGGGGCGGGGCCCAATAAGTCTCTGTCAGAAGAGATCTCGATCCGATAATCCCTAAGATCCCCCTTGTCAGGGATCAATCTATCACTGCCAGCCCAGTAGGCTCCAAACCCAGCCTCTGCCATCTCCTGCTCCGTGTGTAATCCTAACGTCAAAATAAACTGCCTCCATGTCATCCTCCTCCTAACACCTCCTAACTGAAAACACAGTGTATCGGCAACATCCAATCCCATCTCCATATCACTCATCCTGCAAGTCCTGAGAAACTCCAGGATAAACTCGCAGACCAAAAGTGCTTGGATCCCAAATAGTCTCCTCCAAGCGTGACTCACGAACACCTGCTGCCCCTCTCCTGAATACACCATCCTCAACCTTACTGCCAAATCCTGCCTCATCTTGGGAGTCAAACCCTCAAAATCTAACACATGAACCCGGTTAACCGCCCTGCTCCATATCGTCTTGAGCCTCTGCTCGTAACTATGTCTAATCTCCTCGGTGTACTCCTCAATCTGGTATCTGAGCCAAGGGTGTTTCTAATCAACAGCAGGTAAAGGTGCCATATCTGAAAAATTAACCAGATCAGTAAACAGAAATCATTCTGTGTGAGGGCAGATACGGCGTATTCGAAGAAGGATACGCCATATGTAAAGGTCTGAGGTCAATACGCCATATGTATTCAAGAGGATACGGCATATGGGAGTTTAAACATGGACCCTAATACCAGATCAATACGCCGTATTCAATTACTTGGATACGTCTGAAATTTAAAATTTGGGTAAAAATGAGGCAATACGCCGTATCCAATGAATTGAATACGCCGTATTGCTTCTGCAGTTAAAATTAGAAAGGGGCATTCCCTTATTTTACCCATTTTAACCCAATCATATTATCAACGCTATGCTTACTGAGTTTTAATATCTAAAAGGAAGGGGGAAGCATATAATAGTCAAATAAACCCTAATTTAGAAATATAAACCCTAACCCTAGTTCTAAATCAAAAAAGAAAGAAAGGAAAGGATTAAAACATACAGTGTGTTAGGATCTAGATGATATAACAGGAAGTAGATTTGGGATTTAAGTTTTTAGGGCTCGGTAAAAAAAATTATATGTGGAGGTAAAAGTGTATGTGTAAAACGATCTGGCGTATTAGCTGGGTTTTTATACCCACGCTGGATACGCCGTATAGGGATTTGTCTGATATGGCGTATCAGACATTAAATTGATACGGCGTATAGGTATACCTAAATACGCCGTATGGAGACCAACTTTTCAAAGTAAAGGAATGCCAAAGGGCACATACAAATTTATAATGAGAAAGAATAGTATTCTGTTCACGTAATAATTCCAAATCACGATATTTACTTTTAAGTTTATGACAAAACTTCTTGTTTCAAAAGTTTTAATGATTTTATCGTGACTTGTTTCAAAAAGCCCATTTCCCCCATGTGTAATTTCACTACCCTCTGAAGACTGAATTATATCGATATCATTATCATCATTGTCTTTTTCCGATTTTGAATCATCGGGATGAATAATGTTGAATATATCATTAAAGCGCGAAACATTCTCTTCATCATATTCAGAAAATGATGTTTCATTAATAAAATTAAATTCATTGATATTTTGAGGGTTTAAAACTAGTTTAGTTAAATA
>BQNB010034195.1:0-26878 GCA_026074375.1 Tanacetum coccineum
CTTCCTAAATACTTATGAATGGATAGGGACGCATGGCTTGTAAAGCGTCAAGTATAAACATTGGAGAACTGTAGAAACTTGTGTGTATACTATCTTTAGGTATTCAAATGGGTTGACGGGTTCAATCGTTTCGACACCTCGATTCTCGAATATTTGTAATGTGTAGTATACTAAGATGAAAATTTAATCGCAAGACATTTTCATTTATGCATGAGTTTGATTTGTTTTGATTAATTAGGAAATCAATGATTACACTAAAATGGGGGATGATTGTTGGTGATTTTAGTGTCATCGAGCATTTTGTGTAATGGTGATTTACCCGAGACCAAAGTGATTTTAAGTTAAGTTATAATACAAGTTCGGAGGTGCGGAGTGTACGCTTGTATAAACTAATAAACTTGATTTCGGATACGATGAATGGCAAAGTTTGTGACAGAAAACTCGTCACTAGGTCGTTGTGACCATTGAATAGATGTGACCGTTGTAAATAGTGACAGAAAAACTGTCGCTATTTTGTATTGCTGAAATCTATTAAAAGTTAGTTACTTTAAACCAAAAAGTGTGACCATTCATGAAAGGGTATGACTTTTCACAAAAAGTCATATTGTCTATTATAAATAGACATCCATTTTGGTCTTTCATCATCACGTGAAGAATCATATTCTTGTGCTTAGAATTAGAGTGTGTTCTTGTCATATCTCAATGCAAATTTCGTGTAACCCAAGGCACAAATATGGTCGAAATATTGTACTCGAAAAGTGAACTATACACGATTCAAGAATTATCCAAGCAATCTATGATTATCAAGACCCGAATACTAACAAACGAATACAATATTTTTCATGTTGATAATTATGATCGTGTATTCCGTGGAAGGCAAGATGTGCATTTAAAATTTTAGAGATGTTATGGGAATATGATATTAGAATATGGTGTAGAAGGTTTATTAAGTTGGGTATATTAGTAAGTGGTCTTGGATTCTGGAAACAAGAATCTTTTGGTTCGATTAGTATACAAAAGTTGTGGAGCGTTGTATGTTCGAATGCGTTTTCTGGGATCAATTATACTTTACGGGTACTCATGCATGATACTCTATTTAATTTTTAATTGGATCATGATATGCGTAAGTTTAAATTGCATGACACATAAGTGATATTATTATTTACATGGTAAAATTATGTGTTAAAATTGCATGATGATGTATGTGTACTATATAAGAACTTTTTGAATTGACGATTAATAAATCGTGTCTGTAACATTAAATTTGTTTCTTGAGGGAACTTCCGTGCTTGCGGTTTCATTCCCCGCGAAGACCATCGAGGCATATAAATGAAAGTTTATCATGTTATCTACAATTGCATGAAACTGGTTAATTGCATGCATATATGGGTTCTAAGAAACAAAAAGTTTATAGGTTTCTTCTTTGCAAATAAAGTAGCAGTTAATATTCCAACAATTCACATGGTCATGGTCATGGACATGCCTCTTTAATTGACCCATATATTGAGGCATCATTCTTGATAGAAATATGTTGCACATTCGAATACGAATGATAAAATGTTAAACTTTTGATTTTTTGTCAAACAGCGTTTACATATGTTTCAATCGTTTATTTTATAGTATGGTGTAACTATAGTAATTACAAGATTTATAAAAACTGGTTTATTGTTTAACATGGATATGAATCATAAATTCATAAATGTAAAAGGGAGGTTTGACACCCAATTTGGCGTTTATTGGGTTGCCGGTTTAGACATGTAGATTGTCAGTCAAAGTTGTTGCTTGCTCCGAACTGAAACAGAATCGTTATGTTGCAGTGAAAGTTTTCTGCAAAAATTTTGTATCTTGTGTGTCGAAGCTGTTATGGTGAATTAGTAGCCTAATTGATATCAGAACCAAATGTTAAGTTGTTGATCAGTCATTAAAATGATATTATGCCTTGGTGTATCTTTGCTTATTGATTTTCATGCAAGATCAGCCATGTGTTAAGATTCAATATTTAGTAGTATTAATTATTATATGCATGATGGTACGCTGAAATGCAAACGATGCAAGTTATATTTGGTGACAACCATGAAAGTTTAAGTGTCCTTTCTATCTGTAATGGAAATTTTGTCGGTAACTGTAATCAAACGGTTTGTTTCTCCGTGCAAGATTTTCCAGGGAAGTGTTGGCCATCTGTGCATATGGATATAATATTTAATTCCTTTGCAATCTAGAAAGGAGGTCTAATAATTAAAACTTATCTTGCAAGGGTGCATCTGTGTGGTGTTATCTGTATAGCATATGTATATGCTATGAGTCTATGACTAATTGATTTTGGTGAGGAAAATTGATTTATTTCAGTTCTTGTTTGCGTACGGTAATAATTTGTTGGCAATTACAAATGTATTCGGTTGTACATGTACATGATTGATTATGTTGGAACGTTTTATTTTATGGTAAAGCGTGAGAAATAAATGGTTCCTTTGTTTTAAATAAAACATGATAAGGATTATAATTTAATTTTATAATCTTAATTTTTTGTATTTACAAGAGCGGCACATGTTTTATTTGGATGTTGTAAATAAAACCATGTATTGAATTACTTGTTAAAACCATGGATTATGGTTTATGGTTTAAATTACAACGGAAATTCTTGAATGTTAAACGGATGTACGTATTGATGCAAGTTGGATAATTGATCAAGAAGAATATACATCCGTAAGTATTGGATTTTATACTTGGTATGGACGTAATGTCTTGAGATCAAAGGAAAAAGTTGTACAACGTATTCAACTATGGCATCATAAGTCGTTGCTTTCTTGTTTAAAAGAAGTTTAATGGTTTAATGACGTGTTAATGAACATTGTGTTATGTTTAAAAGTCAATACTATTATGATCTATGCTTTATAATAGTGAAACTAAACTATTGATAATATACCATTGACAAAGTGGTTGGCTAAGGACTTAGTGATTAAGTTCGGTAATAGGGATGAAAAGTCTATTAAATCATCTAACTGTGAGATACCCAATTCCCCTCTAATACAACGTTAGAGGCTGAATTCAATGCGGAAAGCTCACACTTAGAGATTGGAACACATGTTATAATATCCTAAGGAATGTGTTCGGACCTGCAAGATAAAGATGTTAAAGTTTATCTTCTTAATAGTTCTTTTGAAAAAGTGCAACGCAAGGCATGATTAAAAGAAACTATCTATATGAGTATGAAGTTTTGCCGCTTCAATAAGCTTGGACTCGGCTTAGTATGTACTCATGAACAGATAAGGACGCATGGCTTGTAAAGTGTCAAGTATAAACATTAAGAAGATAAACTTGTGTGTATACTATCTTCAGGTATTCAAATGGGTTGGCGGGTTCAATCGTTACGACACCTCGATTCTCGAATATTTGGAATGTGTAGTATACTAAGATGAAAATTCAATCGCAAGACATTTTCATTTATGCATGAGTTTGATTTGTTTTGATTAATTGGGAAATCAATGATTACACTAAAATGGGGGAGGATTGTTGGTGATTTTAGTGTCATCGAGCATTTTGTGTAATGGTGATTTACCCGAGACCAAAGTGATTTTAAGTTAAGTTATAATACAAGTTCGGAGGTGCGGAGTGTACGCTTGTATAAACTAATAAACTTGATTTCGGATACGATGAATGGCAAAGTTTGTGACAGAAAACTCGTCACTAGGTCGTTGTGACCATTGAATAGATGTGACCGTTGTAAATAGTGACAGAAAAACTGTCGCTATTATGTGTTGCTGAAATCTATTTAAAAGTTAGTTACTTTGAACCAAAAAGTGTGACCATTCATGAAAGGGTATGACTTTTCACCAAAAGTCATATTGTCTATTATAAATAGACATCCATTTTGGTCTTTCATCATCACATGAAGAATCATAACAACATACAATCTTCTCTATGTTTTTGCTCTCATTCTTGTGCCTAGAATTAGAGTGTGTTCTTGTCTTATCTCAATACGAATTTCGTGTAACCCAAGGCACAAATAGGGTCGAAATATTGTATTCGGAAAGTGAACTATACACGATTCAAGAATTATCCAAGCAATCTATGATTATCAAGACCCGAATACCAATAAACGAATACAATATTTTCATGTTGATAATTATGATCGTGTATTCCGTGGAAGGCAAGATGTGCATTTAAAATTTTAGAGATGTTATGGGAACAAGGTTTTAAGCCCGCGCGTTGCCGCGGGATGTTTGTTAGGGTGAATTTGGTATACATCCGAGAGTATGTGGAGACTCCAAGTGAATCTGGTGCGAGCGAAGAGTCTCAGACATAGAAGCATTAACAGTTTTATTAAACCATTCTACTATATGGTTATAAACCAAAAATGCGATTACATAGGATTGTGTTGGTTTGTACTCTTTTTGCGTTGAGCTTTGAAACTCTAAATTTTGCATCATTTTTGGTAGTATCCAGGCAGCCAAGCCCTCGTAATTGCACATTCCAAAACCGTATTTATAATTTGGTGACAGTTTTTTGGTGGTTTGAACATAACCCTACATGACAAAATTAATTTGTTAGAAGACTTCAAAACACCTATTCACATGTAGGTAATGCGTAAATCAAGAACTGAAAGACTGAGTAGTGTGCCTAGAGGATCCGGTGAAAGTTACGAATTGACTGACACTTAAAAAAAACTCATACAATCATATTCTATATCAGATGCTCTCATATATAAACGTTGTGGCAAAACACCCTACCAACAGTACGTCCAGACCTTTTTAGTGTAATTTATTTGCGTTAGAAGCGTAAATGACGTGAACACGTCAGTTTCTAATTTAATGTGTTTAGTTGTACACGTATTTACAATTACTAATAGTAAAAAGAAATAAAAAAAACTTATTCGGAAAAGGCAAATAATGACACACTGCACACACCACCTGATATCTATCAATTGAGACTTCCTGTTCGCTAAAGGTTTAAAATCAAGGGGGGACCGGACCCGTGCACCCCTTTTGGGTGCCGAATGACCCTTCCCCAAAGACCTAGTCCTAGGCAATGAGCCCGTTAGTTAGGAGTATTGTAAAAAAATTAATGATTTAGGATGTTATATGCTGCAATTAACACAATTCGGGCAACTTTTAACCCATGAGAACCATTCTCACTTAAGCTAAAAAAGAATCTCCCATTACTGATAGAAATAATATATAACCTGAATCGACCCATTTATAAGCAAATGGGTCAACACTGCCACATTTTGTAAATAAACTATTAGGATTTGTATTAAAAATAGTCTTACCCAGAATCTTGACTCGTGCATATGTTTGAGTTTCTTATTTTCCACACTTGAAAGAGGAGCACGTGTGAAAAGTTCCTCTTCCCTTCTTGCACGGTCTTCCAACTTAGCCTTGTACCTAGTCACCTCTCTATCTTCAATTCCAATAACCTTCCTCACCTTTTTCAAATAAACAAACAAAGCCATAAATACAATAAAACAAAAATGAAGAAAACAAAACATCATCAAACACAAATAGAGCCAGCTAACCTCCTACCGTTCGTGAGACTTTATTCAAAATAGATTATTTCAAAAAGCAATCAGCAGATGCACAATTTTATTTGGGAAGTCAATCCCAATAATCGACGCTATCCGTTACTTCTTCACTCCGAAGGTCCCCTCTCCAGTTTTCATCTCAACAATAGACCGATCCTTAAGCGTTGCACTACCGATATTGTAGCAATTCTAATGCCAAACTGTAATCAGTTAACCAACTAAGTTTTCGATTACCATTTTTACAAAGTAGGAGCTAAAGTGAGGTCAATTACGCACTTGTCTTCCTTAGTTTCTTGACTGTCTAATGTTTGTTTGACATGATCATACTCTTTGGTAGGTGTAGGCTGTTCCAAATCGCACTTGTTTTTTTGTTGTTGATAACTATTAAAGCATATATCTTCTTAAAGGCTATGTGTGCTTCCTTGGATGTTCCTCATCAACATCTTCTAGACTTCATATAAACTATGAAGTTCATATACCTTCAAGAAACAAAAAAAAAATCACTTCCCTTTTTTGATAAACACAAAATCAAATATATAAATCTTAAATCTTGACACATATAAACATAACGCCGAAAGCTTATCATTATCACTACATAGAAATATAGGATCCTGAAGTATTGGTTCGGGACCATCATCACGATTGATATCACATGTATACGCTTTTAACTCCACTTTCTTTAACTCCACTTTCTTTTGCTGTTATAGTTTTGTTAAAATTAGATGTTTAAAACAATGGCAGTCAAATATATAAAAAAATATGCATATTGTAAAATCTATTCCACAAATTTCATAAATAATGATACAAATATGAGCATATAATAAGCGCATACAATGGGTACAATTTGTTTACTTCAAATGCACTATGGATGATACCTGCAATATGCCAAAGAAACCTTTAAGCGTGCTTCCATAACCCGGTTCAAACTGTTCCTAGTTGAATTAATCTAAATTCAAGACTGGTTTTAAAAAGTTGATGAATACTAACCTGTAACAGCTTCTGCATCAGCTCCACAATAGTAGATAAACGTGACAATATCATACTCTATCTAGCAGTGCGCAACTCCGACTCCAACCTAAGTGTAATTCCAATTTCAAATACACCTACATATGGATAGTATCTATGAATTTTTCATTGAGGACAACTAATATGTTTCAAATTATATGTTGCAGCCTATGATTTATTATTCAACCTAAAGACATCTTACCCGATCTGGAATTATGGTGGGATAAAAGAATCATATAGATGTGTCTATGAGACTCATATAGCTAAAGAGTCGAAAAAGTGGACACATCTTCAAATGAAACTATCAGGATTGGACACCACAGTGGCTGGAAACACAGATTTAGCATACGTTGCGTTGCCATCGTACCAATTTTTTTTCTAAAAAGCTATAACCAACCAATCCCAAACAGCCCCTAACAACTTACCTATAACAAACCAACATAATACAAATCGAACTAACCTTCATTTGTAATAGACCGTGTTTATAATACCAAAAGTTCACAGCGTACTCCAAATGGCGACTTTGCTCCATGGTCTCCTGAAAACAAAATTAGAAATACTTAAAAATCCAAATGCCTATATGTACTAAAAAAATAAAAGTGCCTAAAACAGACATCAATTCTTCATCACTTCATAGAAAAAGACCTTTGAACTAACTTAAATATACCTCTACTTGCTCATGGACTTGCCTCTGTACAACAAGTTGCATTTCAAGTGCACCCTTAAATTGCATGCTGCTGATTCAAATAAAGAAAACTACGAATTAGAAAGAAAAAAAAATTCATACCCGCTTCTTGAATCAAATTAGAAAAAACCTAAATTTTGATATTTTTTTCATACCTGCTTGTTCCTTTTCCTACTCCCACCCCATACGCATCCTTTCACATCACAACCGCACCTCAAATCACCCTGCACCTCATCATCCTCTGTATATAAAACACCCTCTCATTTTAATCAATACCCACGTCATAAAATCAACTCATTTGCAAAAAAAAAACAATCCAAATAATCAAACTCACTAAAATCGAACATACATTAAACAATCCAAACGAAAAATTATAGAACAACTTTAGTAGCAAACCTTTAGCAGGTATCCCGGGCAAACCACAGATGAAGCCTCAATGTCGTTCTTGACAGCTTCCATACACAGCTACCATACTACTGATTTTCTGCACGGATACAAAATTAAATAAATAGATTAGATACATGCATATTCAATTCCTAGTGAGAGTGTGTAACCAATCCACGATCAACAACAACTATTTAGGCGCGCATAATGAAATTAACATCTAACTATTACCTTCAACCAAGTTCAAAGGGCGTTTCGGGCACTTGGCCTCATCGCAACTTATGGAAGGAATTTCGTGTAGACTTTGTTATTGTCTTCATCTTGCATATGCTGCAAAAATAAGAATACCACAAAGTCAGTTTGAAAAAGTTTGAAATGGTGTTACTGTTATTTACAAAAGAAATAAGGTTGAACTAACCCAAATGTTGAAGCATGTTCAAGGGCAATAGTTTCCTGCTCATATCGGATAAAAAATAACAATTGATCAAGATTTTACCGTAAGAAACATGTTGAGAAGTAGAGAGGGTTTACAAACCTCAGTAGAGAGCAATAGTTTGGTGCTTGGCACTAAAGTTGGATTGAACACAACCTGCATATATACATACCAACAGAAGAACTCACATTAGTTTAATTTCAAACAACTACTATACTTAGATTAATTTTTAAATAGGAGATCTTGAGGTTGCGATATCATATTAGTTTAGGTTAATCACCATAGCGACATTAAGCATAAACCATATGTATAAATACAAATGGGTCTAGCAAATTCAAACTGGGCTAGGCCCCAACATAAGCCGAAGCCGAAATCAAACTTAAGCCAAAGCCGAAATCAAACTGCTCATCAATAAGCCGAAGCCGAAGAATATGTATACTTTGCACATATACTCAACGTCGAGCCGCGCGTGCAAATAAAATACACAAAACAAAATACTAATAAAAATAGTTTTAAGACGGGTTTAGCTTATAAGAACTTCCTAAATAAGCAGGCCCTAAATAGCTTAAGTTAGCTAATCAGCAATAATCTATTTTGCTCGACCCTAACTACCAAATTGAGTGGCTGTTTACTTTGGCTTATTTAATAACCCCTTGAGCTTATTTTAGAACCAATCCAAAATCGAAATCTTACAAAAAAACACTCAAAATTGAAATATTATCGGCGTGAGGTTATAAAGTAACCCTAATCCCCATTCCTCCTCCTCCTCCTGCCAAAGATATCAACAAAAACAAACAAAATTCAGATTAAACCAAGCCACATTAAAACAAACCCAACGAAACAAAAACCCCCAAATTTCACATTAACCTAATTTGTAATTGAAACCCTAATAGAATCAAAATAAATATTCGAAATCTAAGAGAACTTACATGAATCTTATAGAATTAATGGCCAAGTATATTGTGGTGGTGGATGAACCTGCGGTGGTTTCTTAGAAAAAGAGGAAGAAGATGATGTGTGTGGTTTGATAACTTAATATGGGAGCTTTGTTTGTGGATTAGACACGTATTAAGGGGAAGGAGACGTGTCTTTGGTCGGGTTTAAGCAAAAAAATTAAAATAAAGGGCGCGTCGGGTTAACCGGGTCGACCCAAGGGGGTTATTAATATGCACACAAACCGATTTCCGGTTTTTAATATATAGTTATAATAACTACTTTTGTTGTAGACGAGACATTTTATGTTAGTGCCCAATATACATTAATATTCTTATTATTGATGGAATTTTATTACTACGATGATGACATGAGCATTTGTATTGTGTAAAAAAGTGTTACAAATTATTAAAAAGTGTTGCAACTATGTGCAAGAAAACAACACAAAGTGTTGCAATTGATAAATTAAAGTGTTGCTCATTTAGTAATACTAAATAAAGAAGTGTTGTAGTTTCGTCAGAAAGTGTTGCACTTATTTGTAGCAATGTTGCATATGATTCTTAAAAGTGTTGCACTTATGTAAAAAAGTGTTGTGTTTGGTCGTGCGAAGTGTTGCATTTGAGTTCAAAAAGTGTTGCATTACAAAGTAATTCATTTTCTAAACATGAGCAACATTTTCAAGAAGTGTTGTTTATTCCAATAATAAGTGTTTTCAGGTACGATGGGAGTGGGGCAAATGTCTATGGCTCGAGATGGGAGTGTTTTCAGGTACGATCCGGATTTGTTAACGAAAATAGTCGAGATGATGTCGTTGTACATGAGATGATCAATGGATGAGTCAAGATGTTATGGTTATACATTAGATGGTTAACAGAGGAGTCGAGATGCTGTCCGATATTTATATGAGAATGTTATCCAAGCGTCTGAGTCGAGATGATATCGCTTATACATTAGATGTTCAACGTATAGTCGCGATGTTATCGTTGTGCATGAGATGTTCAACAGATGAGTCGAGATGTTGTCGTTGTACATGAGATGTTCAACGGATGAGTCAAGATGTTATGGTTATACATTAGATGGTCAACGGAGGAGTCGAGATGCTATCATTTTATATGAGATGTTCAACGAGGAGTCGAGATGCTATCATTAAACATTAGATGTTCAACGGATGAGTCGAGATGTTGTCGTTGTATATGAGATGTTCAACGGATGAGCGAGATGTTATGGTTATACATTAGATGGTTAACGAAGGAGTCGAGATGATGTCGTTGTTTATGAGATATTCAACGGAGGAGTAGAGATGATATCGTTATAACATTAGATGTTCAACGTATAGTCGAGATGTAATCGTTGTGCAGTGATTTTTCAATGATGAGTCGAGATGCTGTCCGTTGTACCATGAGATTTTCAACGGATGAGCGAGAAGTTAAGTTATACAATGATGGTTGACGAGGATACTAGATGCTGTCGATGTAATATGAGATATTTCAACGGGAGGAGTCAGAGATGTATATGTTATAACATTACATGTTTCAACGGATGAGTCGAGATGATTAATCGTTATGCATGAGATGTTCAACGGAATGTGACGAGATGTTGTCGTTGTTACATGATATATTCAACGATGGTCCGAGATTTTATGTTATACATTATATGGTGTAATGGAGGAGATGGTCGATATGCACTACCCCTTCTATAGTTGAACATGATTATACCGTATACTTTTTCAAGATGGAATTCGCAAGTAACACACTAACAAACATTCATTTAGTTAAATATATACATAACCAACTTGTAGTAACCAAGCAACTTACAACAGGCACTTAACATATTAGAACGATAATCATACGAGACTTGCAAACCGATGCTTAAAGCATACAAATTACATTCTAAATGACAAACTACTCCAAATCAAGTTTTCCCATGTTATTGTAAACTTCGTGAAATACTGCGGCTGAATTAACCGTGTCACATATACATATCCACCGCTCCTCGAGTAACCCGTTTCTATCAAATCAGAGTGCTATGTAAGTTAAGCACTTTGCCATTTCTTGAAGTTTCTCGGAGAATTTGCTTTGAGGTGTCGAATCTCTAGGAGAATAGCGTGGAGGTTGTTGAAGATCCTGGAGAATAATTGGAGTCGATAACAGTCCCGTATAATAAATGGAGTTTGTTGAAGCTCAGGAGAACCAAACTAGCAGTACTGACTCGATTCCTCCTTTCCAAAAAATTTTTTTTTACCTCCGAAATGTTTTTTCTGCGAGGCTGTTAAAGAGTAAAGATATAACTTTTAACAACTAACCATGTGATTTTTCACCTTCGATCGTGGACCTGCATAGTATAGTTTACCATGGGTTTTAGGTTTATACGATTCTCGAAGAACTACATCTCCAGTTCCATAAGGATACGGAAAAGCTTCATATGGCACCATCGTCACCATAATAACAGTGTGAAAAAAAATAAGCCTCAAAGAAATTATTTCTCCGTTGCAAGTAATAAAAATTTTCAACATAAAAGCAACAAAAAAAATAAGCCTAAAAGAAATTATAATTTATGTTCTGTTGCAATTCCGATGCAAATCTTCATATGGATGAGTCGAGATGCTATCGTTGTACATGAGATGTTCAACGGATGAGTCGAGACGTTTATGATATACATAGATGGGTCAATAATGAGTCGAGATGCAATCGTTGTCCATGAAGATGTTCAACTGATGAGTCAAGATTGTTATTTGTTATACATTAGAAGGTCAATGGATAAATCCGAGATGCTATCGTTGGTATGAGATTTTCAACGTAGGAGTCGAGATGCTATCATATACATTAATGTTCAACTATAGTCATGATGCTATCGTTGTACATGATATGTTCCACGAGGAGTCGTGATGCAATCGTTATATATTAGATGTTCAACTTAGGATCGAGATGCTATCGTTAACATTAGATGTTCAACGGAAGAGTCGCTATGCTATCGATTAACATGAGATTGATTCAACGGATTAGTCGAGATGCTATCGTTATACATAGATGTTCAATGTGGATTTCGAAAAGTCATATTGGACATTTAAAGTGGGACGAAGGGAGTACATATCAAAGATACCTTGTTTTCTTAATCTAATTTTTTAGTCCTATTTATACAATTACTATATTTTTTTGCGAACCTAAGTTTTTAATGTATCATTAAATTACTTAAAAAAAGAACTAAAATTCTAGATATTGTTTTATACCCCTAAATATTTTGGCTCTTCTATGCCCCTTATTCTTCCCGCTGAATAATTTTCCACCCAAAAGAAACCCCAAAAATTTCCCCCTTATTTCTCCACTCTTTGGCTAACTACCCAATACCCACTAATATCTCCTTATCCCATGGCTTATCTTTTTCATTTTCCATTTCTCTTATACACTCAGCTACTTCCCACCATTTGATCCTGCCCCATCTCGAACGGACGTCGCCATACCCTGCCGCCATCTTCCATCGTCAACCATCTGGGCACATCATTTGGATCTAAGGTTTTCATTTTAGTTTTGAAATCGTATTGGCTTTCACATCTGTGGCTCTATCTTTAAACCCTTTTTTTAACTAATTGTTATGTTTCTTTTGATTATTTGCTTTTGGACCTATGTAAAACAACATTGATAGAATTCATAACTATTAAATTTAATTAATGGCTATTAATTTTCAAGGTCTAGTTAGAAATGGAAGTGTACTACTTATTTTGCTTATTTTTAGTTATCAAATTTAACTAGTGGGATTATACTGTGGTTCACCCAACATTATGTTGTTGTCATAGAATTTTGACGTTGCTGGAACACCGTAGTTTGGTAAAAAGGTGGTGAAGTCATTATAATTACACTCAGATAAGTTAGTGTTATATCTCACCCTCGACAATCAACTTCCATATTAATCAATTAATTGCTTATCAAGTTAGAAAATATCTAACCAGAAATTGAAAAATTGTTTCTTCGTGATCCATATACAATGCCCCTCAATCTTTGTTTCAAATATATTAATTCAAAAAGCAATCAGCAGTATGCACAATTTTAATTGGGATTCAAATCCCAATAATCGACGCTATCCGTTACTTCTCCACTCTGAAGGTCCCCTCTCCAGTTTTCATCTCAACAATAGACCGATCCTTAAGCATTGCACTACCGATATTGTAGCAATTCTAATGCCAAACTGTAATCAGTTAACCAACTAAGTTTTCTATATGCCAATTTTTACAAAGTAGGAGCTAAAGTGGAGGTCAATTACGCCACTTGTCTTCCCAGTTTCTTGTCTGACTAATTTTTTGGATTGACATGACTCATACTCTTTGGTAGGTGCAGGCTGTTCCAAATCGCACATGTTTTTTTGTTGTTGAATAACATTAAAGCAAATAACTTCTTAAAGCTATGTGTGTCTACCTTGCATGTCTCATCAACATTTTCTAGACTTCATATAAACTATGAAGTCATATACCATCAAGAAACAACAAAAAAATCACTTCCCTTTATTGATAAACAACAAATCACATATAGAAAATCATAAATCTGACACATATGAAACATAACTCTGAAGCTTATACATTATCACAACATAGAAATAAAGCATCTTTTGTGTATAAATTACAATTACCCAAGCAATCGGATCCCTGAAGTATTGGTTCGGGACATCATCACGATTGATATCAAAGTATACGCTTTTAACTCCACTTTCTTTGCACACTCCTGATCAAACACCTTCCTGTTTGGCTGATATAGTTTTGTTAAAATAAGATGTTTAAAAACAATGGCATTCAAATATAAAAAAAAATATTCATGTTGTAAAATCTATATCCACAAATTTCTTAAATAAGTGATACAAATATGAGCATATAATAACAGCGCATACAATGGTACAATTTGTTTACTTCAACTGCCAATGTATATACCTGCAATATCCGAACAAACCTTTAGCGTGCTTCCATAACCCGGTTCAAACTGTTCCTGGTCGAATTAATCTAAATTCAAGACTGGTTTAAAAAGTTGAAGAATACTAACCTGTAATAGCTTCTGTATCAGCTCCACGACAGTAGATAAACGTGACAATATCATACTCCATCTAGCAGTGCGCAACTCCGACTCCAACCCAAGTGTAATTCCAATTTCAAATACACCTACATATGGATAGTATCTATGAATTTTTCATTGAGGACAACTATATGTTTCAAATTATATGTTGCAGCCTATGATTTATTATTCAACCTAAAGACATCTTACCCGATCTGGAATTATGGTGGGATAAAAGAATCATATAGATGTGTCTATGAGACTCATATAGCTAAAGAGTCAAAAAAGTGGACACATCTTCAAATGAAACTATCAGGATTGGAATACCACATGGCTGGAAACACCAATTTAAGCATACGTTGTGTTTCATCGACAATTTTTTTTCTAAAAAGCTATAACAACCATCCCACACACCCCTAACACGTTACCCTATAACAAACCAACATAATACAAATTGAACTAACCTTCATTTGTAATAGACGATGTTTATAATACCAAAAGTTCACATCCCCACCCCCCCCCCCCCCCCCCCCCCCCCACCGCCACCCCCCCCCCCATCCCCCCCGCCCCTCTCCCGTTCGCACCCCGACCTCCTACGTACTCCAAATGGCGACTTTGCTCCATGGTCTCCTGAAAACAAAATTAGAAATACTTAAAAATCAAAATGCCTATATGTACTAAAAAATTAAAAATGCCTAAAACAGACATCAATTCTTCATCACTTCATAGAAAAAGACCTTTGAACTAACTATAAATATACCTCTACTGCTCATGGACTTGTCTCTGTAACAACACGTTCATTTCAAGTGCACGTTTAAATTGCATGCGCTGATTCAATAAAGAAACTACAAATAAGAAAAAAAATCATACACTACGTCTGAAATCAAATTAGAAAAAAACCTAAATTTTGATAATATTTTCATACTTGCTTGTTCTTTTTCTACTCCCACTATACGCCATCCATACAACATCCACAACCGCACCTCAAATCACCCTGCACCTCATCATCCTCTGTATATAAAACACCCTCTTATTTTAATCAATACCCACGTCATAAAATCAACTCATTTGCAAAAAAAAAACAATCCAAATAATCAAACTCACTAAAATCGAACATACATTAAACAATCCAAACGAAAAATTATAGAACAACTTTAGTAGCAAACCTTTAGCAGGTATCCCGGGCAAACCACAGATGAAGCCTCAATGTCGCTCTTGACAGCTTCCATACACAGCTACCATACTACTGATTTTTTGCATGGATACAAAATTAAATAAAATATATAAAACAAAGCATAATCCATCCTAGTGGAGAGTTGCGTAACCAATCCACGATCACAACAACTATTTATTGAGCTCAGAATGAATTTAACATCTAACAATTACCTCAACAAGTTCAAAGGGCGTTTCGGGCACATGGCCTCATCGCAACTTATGGCAGGAATTTCATGTAGACTTTGTTATGTCTTCATCTTGCATATGCCTAGGCAAAATAAAGAATACCTACAAAATCAGTTTGAAAAATTTGAAAATGAGGGATACTTGTTATTTACCAAAAGAAATATGTTGAACTAACCAAAATGTTTGAAGCATGTTCAAAGGCAATAGTTTCCTTCTCATTACCAGATAAAAAATAATAAACAATTGATCAAGATTTTGCCGTAAGAAACATTAGAGAAGTAGATAGGTTTACCTTCAATAAGAGCAATAGTTTTGGTGCTTGGCACTAAGTGGTTAACACACCCTGTATTATATACATACCAACAGAAGAACTCACATTAGTTTAATTTCAAACAACTACTATACTTAGATAATTTTTAAATAGGATATCTTTGATGTTGCGAAATCATATTATATAGGTTAAATCACCATAGCGACATTAAGCAAAAACATATGTATAAATACAAATGGGTCTAGCAAATTCAAACTGGGCTAGGCCCCAACATAAGCCGAAGCCGAAATCAAACTGCTCATCAATAAGCCGAAGCCGAAATCAAACTGCTCATCAATAAGCCGAAGCCGAAGAATATGTATACTTTGCACATATACTCAACGTTGTATCCAGCGCTGTTGCAAAATAAAATACACAAAACAAAATACTAATAAAAATAGTTTTAAGACGGGTTTAGCATATATAAGAACTTTCCGAAAAACATGCCCAAATAGCTTAAGTTAGCTAATAAGCAATAATCTATTTTGCTCGACCCTAACTACCAAATTGAGTGGCTGTTTACTTTGGCTTATTTGATAACCCCTTGAGCTTATTTTAGAACCAATCCAAAATCAAAATCTTACAAAAAAACACCCAAAATTGAAATCTTACCGTCGTGAGGTTATAAAGTAACCATAATCCCCATTCCTCCTCCTCCTCCTCCTGCCAAAGATATCAACAAAAACAAACAAAATTCAGATTAAACCAAAGCCACTCTTAACACAAACCCAACTATTTTCTAAAAATATCTAAATATATATAGATATTTTCTTTTAAGAAAATATCTAATTTTCTCATAATCTCAAAATATCTTTTTCTCTTTTCTCTCTCAACTCTCTCTCCTCTCTCTCTCTCTCTCTATAACTAATCATCTCTCCTTCTCCTTTCTTGTTTCAATTCGGGTTATATGAAGTGAAGTAAATCGGAACCTACATACTTTTTATGTGAAGTTGTATCTGTTATAACTGTCGCATACGTTTTGATATCTTGCGGTCCACTATAACAACGTTTGAACTAAACCTATGAATTCACTCAACTTTATGTTGACGTTTTAAGCATGTTTTTCTCAGGTGCTTAGCATGGATGCTGTTGCTTGACTTATGTGAAGTCTATTTGCCTGTACCGGTTTACCAGAGATTTATCTATGTCTTTAAATACCGTTGTTGAACTTATTTAAGCTTCCGCATTTTAACTTTGAATCTTTTAAATTTAATCGATGTAAAACTTATTATTATTATTTTAAAACTTTGCAACGGTGTTTATTTTTCAAAACGTACCCTTAGAGGTCGTTCTTTATGCTTTGTACTTGAGATGCTCAATAAAGTCACGCCTCCGGACACGTATTCCGTCCAGGCCCCGTCTGGGGGTGTGACATAGATGTAGAGAACTGTATATTATATCCAAATTAATTAATTCATGGCATATTTAAACGCATTATCAAGTTGTGGAACCAAATGTTGTGAAAATATAATGTTTATATGTATGTGTTAGTTGACGTATGAGCTAATTATTTGTGTATTATCATCATGGTTCTAAAAGGCGCGTCATGGCGCCGCAAAGGCCTCGCAAAGGCGCGAGGCGTGACCTTCACGCCACGCAATATACCAAGGCTTGGGCTTAAGGCTTGACGTGAGATAAGGAATGAAAAAACGTGATAAGACGCGATAAAACGTGATGCGTGGAGGCTTTTTTGAATTCAATTTCGATAAAAATCGTATTTTTTATATAGAAATGAAAAAGATTACATGCAAAGATAGTTTCTTGACTTTATTCCTTATATATGACACTTTTTGTAAACTCAATATATTTGTAATATGATATAAATATATAAATTTATAAATATTTTCATATTTTGTGCCGCTTTAAGTCACGCCATGACTCGCCATGGCTCGCAAAGGCGTGAGGCTTGGCCATGCCGTCACGCCACGCCTCACGCTATTTATAACCTTGATTATCATAACATTCAACCAATACCACCACCATAACTAAAAAAATCATCTACAATTATAACTGTTATTGGTGTATGTGAGTCTTAGTTTTTTTTCTTTTTTATTCTCTTTTGAAACAAACAAATTTCATTAAACTAAATATAAAATTACAATATATAAAAGAGAATACGACATTCCGATAAAAACAAAAGTACAATACATTAAGAAACTACATTTCGTCTTGTTGTTGTTCTTCATGTCGTTGCTAAAGATTATCCACAACATCATGTGAAATGTTGCAAGCATATGAAATATGGGAAAGGAAATTAAATTTTATGTGAAAGTGTATATAAATTGTGTCATTTACACTTTGCACAGTACACTCTTTAGCTAGTGAGACTTGTAACTTCAAAATTCAAAGAAAAAATGAGATAAATTCACAAGTATTACCCGTTAGAAAACACATAATTATTGTGTTTATAAAAATGCTCTTAACGTGTAAAAACGAATTTGTTTACATTTAAACAAAGACGATCATCTTTGTAACGATAAATTTAGATCAAAGTGGCAAGTATATTTAAGTAGACGAGTCAAAACTATATAAGTAAAATGATAAGTAGATGAAAAGATAAGAGGATATAACAATGATCTATTGGATTATAGAAATTTATGGTTTGGTTTTTGTCATATGAAACTTCACTTTGTTTAAAACTATGGCTTTTGCCTCTCTAGAATTTCGGTTCATCTATTATACTATAAGATCCAGTTTTTTCATTAAATGTGCAGGTGTATTGATTGGTTGAATTGATGAAGGAAGACTTTTAAGTTACCAAAAGGGTGAAAGGCTTCCTGCGAATTGATTAATTGATTAAGGAATGCCTTTGTTGTTACAATGTATTTATGGGGCGGTTTTAGTTTACAATAAACACACCAAGAGGTTTATCAGTTACAACACCAGGAGGTTTATGAATGCACATGAAGCTTTAGGCAGTTACAGAATACAAAAGATGTTAGGCTTGATTTACATGTGTTGTGCTTTATCTCCCCACAAGTAATCATCTTCATTTATTGTGGAGTCTTTAAGCTGTGAGTAAATGTCATATCGAAAGGTATAATTTCCCTAAAAATTATTTCGAGTATATGAATCATCCTACAATTACAACCACCTGCAATGTTTTTATTCGGGTTCCCAATTATTTGTTACGTGATTGGGGGATAACCCAATCCGATGGTCTGTATACCATAATTAATAACCCTTGAAGCTTCAAATCTTTTAGACATAAGCAAAATTAGGGGTTTTGATTTTTGTTTTTAAAAATGGAATGGAATTTAGCTTTGTTTATGATTTGATTTGTTGATTTCAGATAAAGAAGCAGGTATTGATGATATTGTTCGTGGATTAACTAGGTCGGGATGGTTTTGCTCTGTGTATGAAGGTCGTCTTCCTGGTACTGGTCAGGTATACTCTTTTTTGTTTATTTGAGGTTTATATGTTGTTTTAGTGATTTCAGGTAGTTATTTTAATGTGTAGTGTATGATAATCTATGGTCCATGTTCTCGAATGAGTCCATTGAGTGAGAATTCTTTTATTCGTTAGGAAGAATACTCGGGAATGAGAACTTATGTAAATAGGGTGGTTGATATTGATCAAAGATAAAAGAGGGTGCTCTTTATGACTTTTTAATTAGCATACAGGAATGGCTGCATCATGCAAAAGAAAGCATTTTTATAGTTTATTCTTACGTCGATCACGATCGATTATTGATACTACTGTCTTTGAAGGTGCTTAGATTTGCATTTTTTTTGGGTAACCATGGTTCCTGTCATTTTCGGTCGACTAATCCACGAAGCTTGAGATTGCAAATTGGATTGAAAGGAGTTCTTACAGCTGATAACACAATTCTCTCAGGAGTGACAAACTGTCCTATGGCATAATAGAAGTTGGCAAGTTGAATCATTTTCTTCTCCATAGTTTGAGTCAATCAAAACAAGTTATTAACTTACAAGTATTTACATTACATAAGGAGGTGACCATCATTTTATCTGTTTAACTGTCTTGAGGAAAAACATATTGTAATATTTTGCCGTCATCTTTTAATTGTGTATTCTTGCATGTGTGATCAGGTTCGAAGATTACTTTGCTACCTGTGTGAAATAGCTCACCTTCACTTTCCCATTGGATGTTGTGGAACTGGTATGTTCTTAGTTTTTTGTTGGCGCGGTTTGGTCGTGCTGCGAAAACTGATATTGCACCTATGGATTGGATTAAACTCATTATGCATGTTCGGTTATTTTCTATTTGCCATCACTTGAGGCCGTGATGAATTATGACAAAGACAAGCTTGTAGAATCGTTGCACAGGTCTGATTTCCAGGATCGATTCATAATCAAACAAGCATCATGTAGACATCATTCAACAATAACATGAAGGAAACAAAGAAGATGAGTTTGAACCCTTTAAAACTGATATATATATAACTGAATTGGGTTAACTGTATGTTACAGAACTTGACTCCTATATATACAAGATGAAACGGTATGAACAAAACAGTTAGATACATACCGATTCATAAACGTTGTAACCCTAACGACACAACTGTCATATCCTAACTAACTATTGACCCATATTGGCCCATATCGACCCAGCCCATAATCTAATTAAGTTTACAGGCTTTACACATAAATACATAATATATAAACACTATAGCACCCTAATCTTTGCTTCTATAACATTATGGTCCAACACAGATCACCTAACACGAATTTAGATAATGTAACTTTGTACTAGACAAAGATTTTAGTCTATATCTTGAAACCAAGTTACTCCTTTAGTATCTTTCCCATTTTCATTGCAATATCAAAACCATACATGGCGGAAAACACCAACCATCTAACCCTGCAAGTAACAATTTTTTTAGCGACAATAATTTCTTGTACAAAGCCATATTTGTATCTATACTTGTGTTAGTTATTCCTTTATTCATCCCTGCTTACACCCAAGACGCCCCTCCCGATTTCATCATTTAACTTGGGGTCAGGGACCAAACATGCAACCAAAACTTCAAAACAAGGACCTTCAATGCAATTTCACAAAGATAGGGACCAAACCTGTAATTTGGCCAAATCACAGGGACCAAAAATTCAATTTACTCATGAGTAAATAACACAAGTTTTTGATTGTGTAAATCTTAAATTTGTTTTTATATATTGTAAAAATATTATAATCTTATTAAGCCATTGTAGGAAATAAGTTGGGAAAATTACCGCAGAGGACCATTTGTAATGGGTTTCTCTTGCAGAGGACCCAAAAATCCCACTTTTCCATTTTGACCAAAGATTTCGCTCCATAGGTGGAGCGAAATATGGTTTTTGGAGCGAAATACACGTGTCACCGTCTCAGCATGCCTCGATTACATTTAAAAAAAAAATTGAAAGCTACGGATTTCGCTCCATGCATGGAGCGAATTGCATAATTTAAAAATAATAAAAATGGGAAATGATTAGAAAAGATTAAATTTTATGTCCTTTGCATACTGTATTTCTCATTTAGCTAAAGGTTATTGAAATTAGTGTGAATGCACAAAGATCATTTCAAATTATTCAATGCCGAACTATTTAAGTGGGACTTTGGATTAGCATATTTGTTGGGTTTATCGACTTATTGAGATTTAAAATCAATAGGCTTGCTTTTTCCAGCTATACTATGTTTATGTTGTAAGATTGATAGCACATATTATAGCAATAAAATTTTGGACATGATGAAATTAGAAAGCATTTAGAGTTGGGAAAGGGGTCACTCAGATTTTACTTTTAAGTGTAGTTGATTCGTTTGAAATTTGATGAAATGATACCTTTTTATTGAAGTAGCATTGGTTTTGAACTTTTGTGATACTAGTGTTTGGTTTACTAAAGCGCCCTTGGTTTTAGTAGGAACCTTAAGCTTAAAATATTTTATATAAAAAGAAAGCAATTGCTTAAATTTGTCTTGCATCGATTCTTAAAATTGCAGGTCATGCTACTAAACAAACTGGCATTAGTTATTCGAGTCAAACCGGTGGCAGCCAAGTTTTGACCGAGGGGATAATGCCAGTAGGTCAAGCATGTAACAGATTCCAGCCAAGTTTTGCGGTGTAACAGGTTCCACATTTTTGAAATGAGACTTGCAATGTAATAGATTACCGCATTTTTAAAATTTTAGTAGGACCAGCCAAGTGATTTCGAGTCAAACAGTTCCAGCCAAGTTTTAGACAAGCGATTGATTACAGCTTATTCTGATTTTGGACTGACATTATTACTTTAGAATAGTAAATTAGATTCTTTATGGGTTTGAAAATTAACTCAATTAACCCGATGATGATTATACATTTTAAGTAAACAGTAATTTACGTAAGTATTTTCATACAACGTATCTAAGAATTTTGTTTGAGAATTGATCATAGAGTTATCCCAAAATTTAGATACCTCCATATCTTCGCAAAAAGAATAACTATCAGATAGGATTAGAAAGTTTTTAAAAAAGTATAATTTTCATAAGAAATAGGTAATAGTAGGTTGTCTGCTTAAAAGTCTATAGACAAAGAGAGGTTCTTAGTGTGTGTAAGAGAAGTGGTGGATGACTAAGATTTGATCATTGCAATTGCCGGGTTTCGAGAATTAGAGGGTTTCTAATGTGCGTGTGCATCGTTTCTTCTTTTTCACCTTCGTTTTGGGAAGGCAAATTATAATTTGAAATTTAGTGGGAAATCATGAAGCATATGCTATCTGCGATTTGTTGAACTTGGCATTTTGCCCTTTACTTTCCACTTAGACAAGCATGAAGATGTGTTGTAAAAATATTGTTATCATTGTGCGGCAAGTCCTTTTATATACGTAATTATGAAATCTCTTATTTGTTCTTACCAGATGCAAAGAAATCTCATCGTGTTTGCCAAGAAAAGCAAAAAGCATTTAAAAGGCAAAATGTAGGATATTATAAATCATAACACAATGGAAGATAAATGGGTTAGCCGAATCTAGAGAGAGAAAGTGAGAGAGAAAATCTTTCTAGTGAGAAAAAGTGTAACTTGTATAATGAAATGACTAACCACCTCTTCCATGGCATGGAAAAGGCTTAAGTAGATGGTAGACTGTGTGTCAATAAGAGTTGCTATAATTGTATAATTTGTATATTTAGGTACGTATGCCTGCTATCATTTTGAGCATGAACAAATGGGCCAAATTGCTATTGAATGGTCCTATAGTTTATATTACACAACATTCCAGCTCATTGTATACCTACATTTATGTGTTGCGTTGCAGATTGAACAATACAAAACTGAGATTAAGAGGCTCAGGCATATAAAGATCGGTACAACAAAATCAGCATCACGGCTGGTCGAACCAATCCATCCCAGGTACTAATTCTTACCATGACACCATCTCTAAAACAATTTCGATGATCCCAAACCATCCTGTGACCTTATCAAACTATAAGCTTTGTTACTCCACAAGCATACAGTGATACGCTCAGATGCTTATAATTTCAATACGTTTGTTAACAACTAGGATTGTTGATACCTCAAACACTATTTGAACATTGTGTTGGTTCCAATTTAATATGAATTAAAGCGTAACCCGTACCATGCCTCATTCCTTAGTTCTGAGCCACAAATACTTCTTTTACTTAAATCAGTTAGAAGCTAAGAAATAAATATCCTTTTGTCCGGTAATGTTTCATGTATTTCCCCAACTACTTTAGATTCAACATATAGTTACTACCTGCTTGCACAAAAACACTAAGTGTGGAAGTATTCCTTAGTGTGAAATTAAGCCCATAGCGTGCTCCTAATTAAACAGGAAACCATTCCAACATGTTCCTAAAATATCCATTCTATTGTAACCAGAAAACCTTTGTCACAACGTCAAAAATAATGAAAAATCAAAAGTAAGGCCACGTATAAGTTATAATATATCTTTTTTTGGTGAATTAACAATGCACTATTGTATTTTGTGATGAGCTGGATCATTGAGGCATTCGTGGGTTTATGTGATAAAGATTAAGAATGAAGTCGCCGAGGTGTGCTTGGATTTTCCGACGCACCTTGCGCCGTCATTTTCACTCCGGGCACCAGTAGTAAGTCTCATTTTTTTTAAAAGTTTTTAATGAATTGGTGTTTAATTATTTGATCACTAAAAATGAATAGGTTACTGAAACTTTAAGAGCCTTTCTTAGTTTAGAGCGATTCAGACGCATTTGCGAAATTTGTCAAAATATAGATGATGAATACTTATGAACTTCGATAAGCTATAATCATGATATGCTCATAAGCCCAAAATTGTGACCTTCTTAGTATTTCAAAAACTTCATAATCCCTTAAGCTAAATAAACTTAAACAAACACTTCTTGAAACGTGCTGACTGTTGGTTCTTTGTTTTAGCAGACGAGTTTGAAAGGTGAGGCCACAAATGTTATGTCAGCGGACAATCTGTCATGAATCGAATGGTTGGAGGGTTCTCTTACAAGAGCGGCCACTTACACGACACAAGGTAAATTCAATGGATGATGAGCATTTGCCATGTCATAAACATAAAAAAGGACCAAAAAATGGCTGAAGATGTTTTTGAAATTGTTATTTCAGCAACCTTTATGCACCCTATGGGGAGGCGATCCATTGCCTTAAGACTTGAAGCAGAAGGGAAGGGTTACGTATAGGATCAACGTCAAGCATCGGAAGAAATTTGAGTATGGAGCAAACAGCATATAAGAATGTAGTTTAATCGAACTGAAAGACAACAATTCATATTCCATTTAAGTGCTCCTGTGTATAATCTCGTGAGTTTGTAATCTGTTTCAGTTTAATTCAGTCTATCATTTTTCTGTTCAAAACAGAATCCTGTACTATTTACTAGTGAGAAAAGAAAACATAATTACACGAGTTTCTTTGTTTACACATCCACTGTTGCATCAACAAAACCCCTATATTATTGTTTTGTAATCTAGCTCCTTGCTAGTTTTTGTTTCTAATAAAATCGCCGTTCCAAAAAAAAGTGACATGGGGATTGTGAAGACCAAGCATGGCTATTTTCTTCTTTTTTTAGCTCAGTCATAGTTGGATTCCGATAATCATTGTAGCTGCATTTCATACTTTAGAAAGATGTTAGTTTCTTGTTTGTGGTTAGGCAAAATAATAAATCGGTTTCAATCTTGGTTTTTTGTTCTTGATTAGTTGTTTTTCATATGTTGATTTTGAATATATATAGCAGACTAAAAATTGTATATATGCATATGGACAAAATCTTTAGTCGCCTATAGTGACACTTGAATGTGTCACAAAAAGTATCAACCTTTTCTAACACTATTAAGTGTCAGTAAACTCTGTCATTATATACTTTTACCGCCTGACTTTTCAGTGACATTTTTTATAAGTGAAGGTGAAGCAAAAACGCATTTACTGACACTTTTCTAGACAATTTCTGACACTTTTTGTGTGTCACAAAAGGACATTTTTCTTGTAGTGGTAAGATATAGCTTCTTTACCTTTATAAAAAAAGGTTTCATTGCATCTCACCCACTCTATATCCCCAAATTCATGGCAATCAAAATATATATTATTAATCTAGCCTACCAAATAAAAAGATATGTTATCTTAGGTTATAAAGATGAACAAGAATTTAACCATGAGGTGACCTACACACCTCACGAATGTGAAGAGCTTCTCGCACATCCTTGTTATTAGCCCAAACATAGGAATATAAAAAAAGGTCATCCTGCAAATTTCAATTGAATGGTATGTAGTTACAAGAAAACATCATCACCATTTGGCATATTTTGCCTAGTGGTGAAGCTTAACACACACATAGTGTAAGAACTAGAGATATGCGCATTGTCAATGCGTGTTCTAGATCTTGTTAAGACTGTACATGCAATTTACACAGGAAATCAAAAGTAACATTTTTTTTCCTTTTATAAAAATTATCAAAAGTTACTAGCTGTAATTTTTCTAGAGTAGTTAACCAAAATAAAAATTAAACCAAACGGTGTGTAACCTCCAGGACGTCCTTGATACGGGAATAGACTATAATCGTAAACTTCACTTATAGTTATTGGGAAACGCCAACGATTACCAAATGGATCATCAGTATAAGGATATCTTTGTGGGAAAGGATGGCGAATATACAAAGGAATTATCCGCTTAAATAAGGATTTCTTCGCCTGGAGGAACGACCAATATGAAATTGATCAACATAAGCATTTCTTCTTCTCATAAAATACACCAAGTTCTCAAACATTGGTTAGACTCACTACAACACATGTGTCATTTGCTCATACTACGTTCTTCACATTTCTTTAAAAGTACAAACATCTTGAACAAATTGTTCACACTTACAAAAGTGTATAAAGTTACGTTTATGAGGGCGAAGATAGAATTATAAAAAAATATCCATTTATATGTGTGCACAGAGATAAAAAGATTTCATACTTGAACGTGTAGTTTCAAATACGTAACAGCCATATTTTTTACGCGAACGATGTGAGTTTTACATTTTTAACTATGAAATTTTTTATGTTTGTACGCACCTTTAAATGCGAACATTTTTTACACTAGTAATATGTGAGATTTTACATAAGTGACCTTGGCTTCAAGTGTCAATGTAACTAATTAGCCTAGCCTTAGTTCACCATAAAATTACTAGCAATCCAACGAATATACAGATATACTGTATTATTTATCATAAAAAGTTACTTAGCATAAAATTAGGGTCAATCAGTGTACATGAAAGTTACTATGTTTTACGTTTTTGTTCACTTATGTTACTTTACTATTACTCATCACGATATGTAGGTTACTTAACTTATAAAAAATTTACATTCAAATCACTAAACTTACTAAAATTGTCGTTTTTAATAAGTTTAATCTTTAATGACATAAGTTAACAAAAATTAGTAAAAGTAACCTAAAATTGTGCAAAAAATCGTAAGATTCAATAACATCGGTGTATATTCATTTATAACAGTAACCGGTTCGGTTCAGTTTCAGTCATCAAGAACCTGTTTCAGTCAACGAACCAGTCGAAACTGGTTTTGGAGAAACCGGAACCGGTTTGGAACCAGTTTTGGGTGGTTCAAAAGTCAAACCGGTCACACTTGTTTGGAACCGGTTCATAACCGGTTAACCTGTAAAACCGGTTTATGTTTTTTTTCGTTTTTCGTGAATTTATACGCAATAAACTGAATAAACTTCAACTTTTATTTAATAGAAAACCTAATACAT
>BQNB010034195.1:35823-47897 GCA_026074375.1 Tanacetum coccineum
GCAACAATATATAAAGCTAAACTAACAACAATAATAAGCATAACTAAGTTAAGCACGACAATAAACATAAACATAAATAAATAAAAAGATGAAAAAAGGGATTAGAAGTCACCAAATGAAGAGACTACGAATAAAATGGGCTGCACTATTAATATAGACAATATGGGTCGGTTTGACCCATATAAATGGTGTCGGGCCGGCCCAATAAAATATAAAGGCACCGTTTGACTCGAAATTTTGTGCTCTTTCCAATGGCATGTTCGGAAAATTTTAACGACTTCGTCTTGATCTCGAAAAACGCGTAAACGTCTTCAAATCTTAACCGAAAGTCTCCTTTTTTGCTCCGTTTTCAATCCTTTGTACCTGAAAGACATAACAACACAAAACAAACATATTTAAAATATAATTAAGCATATTTAGTGTTATTAGTTCGTTTATTAGTGTTTTCCGGGGTATAAATGATGTGTGTTTTAGCACACATTAGTATTCGGAAAAAAATATTAGTTGAATAATATATAGTTAGTACTTAACATTTTAAAAGTAGTCGATTCATTAAATATAGCATATATATACAAATATACTTCAAGTATAATATTTGTCAATACTTACTAATTTATATATATACATGTACATGTAGTATTAATATACAAATAATTTATATATATTTGCACATTAAAAAGTTCGGTGTCGGGTACGGGGCCGGGGATTTATGTTATCCTCATCCCCGCCCCATCCCCGGTTTCATAATTTGGGGATTCCCCGTCCCCATCCCCATTCCCGGTCAACTCGGGGATTCCCCAGTCAATTCGGGTTTGGGGATCGGGTCCCCATCGGGTACGGGTTTTATTGCCATCCCTACTTGGAAGGTTCAGTGTGGGTTCAGTTTGAACAGGTTCAAAACTGAAATGTTTAGTTTGGCGCTGGGGGTTCAGCATGGAGATCGTGACCTGCTTGTACATATACACGTGTTCTTTGACTTTTGCTTTCAGTTTTTCATAACTGATATAAACACGTTTACATCCATAAGGCCCACTTCTATTTATACCAACAAAGCCCATGAGCCCATCTCTCCATTTTATTTGTAACCCCTGAAGCCCCCTAAAATCGTGTATACCATAAAACTGAACACACTCGTTAGTTTTCCACGTATTTTATCCCCATTACTTGATGATTTGCACACTCCAATATTTGATTTGCACGTTTAATATACAAACAAATAAAGCATAATCTTAAAGAATGTATAAGTATTCGATGCACAGATTAAAATGTCTCAATCAAATCTCAATGTGTGCAAATCAATTCCCTTTCAATAAGCCTCATCATTCATTCAGTTCCTTATAAACTGAAAACCCATAAATATCTTCAGTTTAAGAGATCTTCAATTCATCAAAACTGAATCCACACATGCGATAATACTCCTTTAATATTGAACTAAAACTGAACAACATACCTTTTCGATGAAGCTCTTTTCTTCGGTTTTGATGGTTTCAGTTTTGTGATTGTCCGTGATTTGAGTTTTTTGTGGGTACGGGAGGGTTCACTTTTTGGTGACCACGTTCAGGCCAGCGGTTCAGTTTAACGAACACTGAACACCCCATCAGTTTTGGTTATGTTTTTGGTCGGGTTTAGTTTGGAGACAAGCTTCATTGTTGATGGTTTCTTTTGTACAGTGAACCATCCATTCATCTCTTAATTTTACTCTTAACTAACTAATTAATCTTATCTTTAAAGTTTGTAACATTAATTTCAACTAAAGGTATAGGTAACCTTGAATTTTTTTATCTATTTATAGTAATTAAATTAAAACATAAAAGACTAATATTAGAGCATCCATTATGATAAACTTTTAAAAATGTTTATACTTTTATTATGACATTAATTTTTGAACCTTTATGTTTTATAAACAAATCTTCACTATGTATAAATCTCATAAAGCTTTATATAACATTATACATAATATAAATGTATTAAATTATAAAAAAATTAATATTTTAAACCTATTTATTAACCTATCTTCGCTATAATTTACAAACTCTTAATATTATTAATTTGAGACATGTAGTATTATTAATATTATTAATTTGAGACTCAATAATAAACAACAATATATCAGTGATTATATTATTAATTTGAGACATGGAGTATTATTAATATTATTAAATTGAGACATCTTATCTTATTATAATATAAGATTGAGTTTTGTATATTTAATGAGGAATATTTATGATTTAATTCCTAAGAAACCCATCTCTTGATAGCTGCAGGCGTGTGTTATACTTCCTCCAAATATGAACAGTCGCCAGTTACAACAACAATTACAACCACAATCTTCATCTTCATCTTCATCTTCATAACACAATATTCACAAAACCACCCATCTCATAATATTTGAAAAGATGTGATGAATCTTCAAAAGTAAAAAATCCCCCTAACCTACACGCACAAGATCAATTGATTTCAGAAACAACATTATGATTCTATAAAATCATCCATTGTAGAAAAAAAGTGAATCGAACCAAGATAGTCACTCATGGATCGACCATACTAACTCTAATTATGATTTGTCAACCATAGCGAAGGTAAATTTTTCTTTAAGTTTTGGTGTATTTTTTTTATGTATCTTTTTTATATCTTTTGTAATCATATTGTAAAGGGATGTTTTGTTGTTCGTGAGGCTGAAAAAAGGAAGCTTCATATGCGTCATTTGGTTGTGTCTTTCTGTTTCTTTCAGTGCTTATAGCAATTCGAAGGGCATCAAAAGGTATAAATTTGATTAAATTTCTCTACTTTTATGATATTTTATACTGATGTGGTTATTGTAATGTGATAGGTTGTTAGTGGTATTGCCTTGCCGGTTTGGTCTGATAAGCATTATACGGAGAGTAACGACGAGACAATTAGAGTTTGGCATTTCCAATCTTGACAGGTTGATATTTTCTCTTTAGTATTAGCACTTCAGGATACGATGTTTGTATTGCTTATTCTGTAATAAATGCAAAGGTTTAACGGAATTATTTAAGTGTATATCGAATTCGGCAACACTGGATGCCTGGATATGTCGTAGTAGGTTTTGACAGGAATTTAGGATATGTTATCAATGGCGCGCTAACGTTGTGCATATTGTAGTGAAAACTACAATGTATATGATTAATCACTTTCCTCTTCCATTATGTTTGTTTTCTACAATTGTCCTTTCATAGATTACATAACTTACAAAGTACTAATGCTGTTGCACACCACACACTAGCAAGATACTAGAGAATATAACAAATAAAAATTGACTACCTCGAATATGGGTAGAGGTAACCTTTTTTAACTATTGACCTACACCCAGATAGATATGCCTTTGCAGACTTGAAAATTTAACATTTTGAAACTTTAAATGATCCCAATTAAGCCGTGGGTTAAATTACTACATGAAAAAGTGATAGCACGGGTCAGTTTTAACAAAAAGCTAGAAAAGTAGCGAACATTATCGTCATGTTTTTAACCTTGAAATGCATAATGGGTGCATGATCAGCAGGTTTAGAATGATGGAAAAGATAGCACCGAGGAAAAATCATAGCCGTCAAGAAACCTAAAAGTTCTGAAATTCAAGAGTCTTGTCTTCCATCAAGGTAATTAGTATTCATTTTAAGATTTCTTATAGGGTGTTTGGGGTTGTACCTAAACAGCGGGTTTAAAGGGGGAACTGGGTCTTTTTAAGAGTATTTGGATTTGCTTATAAGCAAACCACCAGCTTCTAATAGTGTCTTAAAAAGATTTTTTTTAGCTTGACTTATTTATTCAAAATCTACATGAAAAAGTGATAGCACGGGTCAGTTTTAACAGAATGCTGGAAAAGTAGTGAACATTATCATCACGTTTTCAACCTTGAAATGCATAATGGGTGCAGGACAGCAGGTCTAGAATGATGGAAAACATAGCACCGATGAAAAATCATAGCCGTCAAGAAACCTGAAATTTCTGAAATTCAAGAGTCATGTCTTCCATCAATGTAATTAGTATTCATTTTAAGATTTCTTATGTGGTGGTTGGGGCTGATTCTAAACAACGAGTTAAAGGGGGAACTGGGTCTTTTTAAGGGTATTTGGATTTGCTTATAAGCAAACCACCAGCTTCTAATGGTGTCTTAAAAAGATTTTTTTTAAGCTTGACCTATTTATTCTAAACGGAGGGAACTTGTCTTTTTAAGGGTATTTGGATTTGCTTATACGCAAACAGCCAACTTCTAATGTTGTCGTAAAAAGATTTTTTTAAGCTTCACCAATTTATTCAAAATCTACATGAAAAAGTGATAGCACGTGTCAATTTTAACAGAAAGCTGGAAAAGTAGTAAACATTATCATCAACGTGTGCAGTGACGTAGGCTCTAGAATGGATGGAAAACATAGCACCAGATGAAAAATCATAGCCTCAAGAAACCTGAAAGTTTTCCTGAAATCAAGAGTCAATTGTCTTCCATCAATTGTAATTAGTATATCATTTTGAATTAAAGATTTCTTATGTGGTGTTGGCGGCTGATTCTAAACAACGAGTTAAAGGGGGAACTAGGTCTTTTTAAAGTAATTTAGATTTGCTACTAAAGCAAACCACCACTTTAAAATGGTGTCTTAAAAAGATTTTTTTAAGCTTGACCTATTTATTCAAATCTAGCACGACTGATGTAACTCCCGATTGCCGACAGCAGAATATCATCGAAGGCGAGTGAGGCTGGAGCTCAAGTAGAAGCAGAGTGAATGAAAGTCTTTGAGAGGGAAGCATCAACATGTATTAATGAAGGTATTGTGTGCTATAACAAAGAAAATTGACTACCTCGAATACGGGTAGAGGCAACCTTTTTGAACTATTAACCCACACCCGGATAGATATGCATTTGCAGACTTGAAAATTTAACATTTTGAAACTTCAAATGATCACAATTAAGCCGTGGATTAAATCACTACATGAAAAAGTGATAGCACGGGTCAGTTTTAACAGAAAGCTGGAAAAGTAGTGAACATTATCGTCACGTTTTCAACCTTGAAATGCATAATGGGTGCACGATTAGCAGGTTTAGAATGATGGAAAACATAGCACCGATGAAAAATCATAGCCGTCAAGAAACCTGAAATTTTTGAAATTCAAGAGTCATATCTTCCATCAAGGTAATTAGTATTCATTTTAAGATTTCTTATGGGTGTTTGGGGCTGATTCTAAACAACGGGTTTAAAGGGGAAACTGGGTCTTTTTAAGGGTATTTGGATTTGCTTATAAGCAAACCACCAGCTTCTAATTGTGTCTTAAAAAGATTTTTTAAGCTTAACCTATTTATTTAAAATCTAGAACGACTGATGTAATTCCCGATTGCTAGCGGCAGAAAATAGTCCATGGCAAACTGCATATGGTATTAGGGTGTGAGGTTGGTGGGAGTGAGGCTGGAGCTCAAGTAGAAGCAGAGTGAATGAAAGACTTCAAGAGGGAAGCATCGACATGTATTAATGAAGGTATTGTGTGTTATAACCCAATACCTCTAAAATTATGCAATATATGATAAAAGTAAAAGGTAACAATGATTCATATAAGTAACATTCAGATTTTTTCTAAAAACCAAGACCGGTGCAATGCACGGGTGTGAGCACGCCTCGTATATCATATTACTAATTTGAGACATGGAGTATCTTTATCTTTATATATAATAAATGAAAAACTTTTTGAATGCCACAACCCCACTTCTGACGTCATATTACACCTGTCAATATTTTACCCAAGAATCTCACGGTATTGTTTCCTAAAATATAGCTAACCTACAAAACTTTTTCTTTCAATTTTTATTTACTCTTATTTTCATCTCTATCTCAAATTTAAATTCAAGACATGTGATTGAATCGAACTAACATTTGTATAATTTGTGTTCGCCTGTTCGGTGAATCTTTCATCTTTATATCCATCTTTTTAATTTTCAATTTCATTCGATGAACAAGAGGTGTGAATTCATTCTTTAATCTTCAATTCATTAGGTTATTAGGTTTTATTGATGCTTAATTTGGTTTAGTTATGCTTTTACTATTTTAAATTTGAATAATTGTTCTTTTTTGTTATTGTTGTTAATTCTGTAAATCTATAATACTTTGTTTGTGTTAATTAAAGTGTGTAATATGATATAAATCGTTTCTTTTATTAGTTCATTGTATAACTCTTAGTTGCACACATTGCTTAATAATAGAAATAGCGCCGCCGTAACGCGTGGGTTTCGGTCCATCTCGTTTTTTATAAAGTTGGCGTGAAATTAATTAAAGTTGGTGTTAAATTTGTTATAAAAGTAAATTTGTTTATTTTCAATTTTGTAGGTAACTTTTGTTGTATATATTAATTGTTTGTAAATTTTGGTGTGTTTGGTAATTTTGAGACTTGATAAAATTTTCAACCTTATGTCCTTGACCATGCGTAATCATAAAATTTTCAACCTTATGTTCTTGACCATGCGTAATCTCTAAAGATCTATATTTGAGATCTCTTGAGACTTGATAAACTATCGAGCCTTTTGTTTTTGTCGAAAACTGTTGTAAGATACGTGTTTGGATCTAAGGTAAAGTCGGATCTGGTTGTGTGTTTTAGATTTGAAAGGTACCGGTACAAGTTCATTTTTTCAATTTTTTATTTATTTTGGTTTGTAATAATCTATACTTTTATATCTATACTATATAGGATATTGGGCTGTTTGGGATTGCATAACTTATTGTGTTATAGAAAGCAATAATCTTTATAAGACACCGAATTGATATGTTAGAGGTTTGATGCTAAATAAGCACTTTTTGAGAGTTTGGATTGTTTTATTGCTTTTGTTAGATTAGTTTGATGTTCAGTAAGCACTTATGAAGGAATAATATGTACTCGAAGTTTAGGAATGATATGTGAGAAATTGTCCACCAGATGCAGTTTGGGTCAAAAGGGTCATTTTGGTGCGGTATGTGGGTCGAAATAGGTTGAGTTATGATTACTAAATCAATATGATTAATAATATAATCACTAAATCACACTGGATTTACAAGATAATCGGTACCATATACATGTCAAGTTATATTTACCTTCTGTTTAATTGTCACAACCTCTGAATTGATAATGTTTTGGCCTACAAAAGAAACATATATGGAGATCGACGATAGCTGAATATTACTAGAGTTTTCTTTTCTGTAGACACCCTGGTATTTTGAAGTTATGTTTGTTTGGATTCCTTCTGTCCTAAAATAAGTCGATAAGGCTGTTACAATATGGCCCAAATAATTGTACCTTCAATCTATATGAGATGTGCGTGTGGTGTTGGTGGAATCTTGAACGCATTAGTAAGTTATATTATGTACAACTTATTTACAAGTAGAACCTGCACGTACTGAAACTATATCCATAATCATGTGGAATTGAACAAGCCTATTGAATATCTACGTGGGTTTGTCGAGACTTGACATTTTGGAACTAATCATCCACAACTGTATTTTTCTTTTTGGATGATTTAAAGGAACGGTATCATAAAAATACTATTGTTTTTAATGCAGTAGCTCTATTGTCAGTGCTTGGATTCTATAAACTAGGAGAAGTTGATTTAATAGCTATCTTGATTAATATATTTCTTAATTAAGATGCATGCGGATATGTTTGAAACTTAATAATCTTTCTTATGTAGGTTGATATTTTGTAATAATTTTTTTGCAAGGGATGCAAAATTGGAAACTGCTAAAGCTATTCGAGCAGATTCAGGCACTGGAAGAGAAGTTGCAGAATGCCTATAACAAAAATGCAAAGCTTAAAGTGAAGCATAAAGAAGACAAGAAACTTTTGACATGACTAGAGTCAATAACATATGTGACCAACATACTGAAATCTTACAAACTCTAGCTTATCAGGTTCACGATGGTAAGAGGTTTATTGTTGTTCCCCTGATTCCTACATAATGAGATAACTGTATATCATTCTAAAAGTTAATACATTACCGTTGCCACAAAGGTTATTGATTGCTCCATTTCGAGTTATTTGATACGGATTTATAAATTAAAATATAAAACATGTGTATAAGTTAGGAGTATTAAAATTATACATTTAACGTGGATGTCTTTCTATTAAAGCTTAACGTATTACTCAAACTGAATGAGCATATGCTGTTTATTATGTTTCCTTTATTATAGTTCTTCATTCCAGCCTCCACGGTACGAAACGAGTAGTTATTGAACTTAGTTTATCAAATAACAGATTGTTTTGATTCATTGGGCCTTCTATTGGCACTCTACATTTGGAGTAAAAGGAAGAACATATCAAATGCAAATCGAGCAGGCAAGGAATATCAATCTAAGCTTCTATAGATATAACTTAGCGTCTCACGATCGATATTTTTTACGATAAAATCTTTTTCTCATTGCACCTATTCTAGGTAGACCTGCGACTATCCGTGATAAAGATAACAAAGGTAGCAGCCAGGAGGGAGAAATATATGTGCTATTGTTAGCTTATCAAAAGTTTTGAAGGCCACAAACAACTTTTCAGTTGACAACAAGCTATGATGTAAAAGAACGCCATATGCTATTCTCCAGAATCTCCTTTTATGTGCCTAGGCATGCATTGTATCTTTCGTTGGTGCTTTATACATGCTGCCATAAACCAGAGTGATGATTAAGGGATTTTGTGAATGCAGGTAGCTATGGTGTTTACATGTTCGGTGGGTAGATATGCACAGTGTAAATATCTAACAAGATCGTTGGTTTTGGGTAAGAAAGGGAGGATTACTTCACGTTCTGACTTTTGAGTAATAGATTTGCTAGATATATGTAACTAGGTATTAATACTTTGATAATTTGCGTTTATTAAGGTATGTAGGATCTACTTTTATTATTTAGCAATTTGGAATTATAGGATCCCAACAAACTTGTAATGAGTATTAAAAGGCCAACAAAATGGGCATTCAAGACCTTTAGTTTGGTGGCTCTAACTTTTTAGCATTTTGAATTTTGATGTTGTGGGTCAAGTTCTTACCCATTTTTATACTACGGGTCAGGTTTTTACCTGATTTAAGATGGCAGATTTATGTAAACTGTTGTGTTTGCTTTAACTGTTTATGAAAGTATATGTGATCTGGTAGGTCGATGGCTTATCTTTTAGGGATGTGGTAAGCAATTATATGAGATTTTATGCAGGTCTATTGTGGGCTTGTATTAATAGCTTAACTCAAATTATTTTCTCTTTCAATCCTATTATAAGAAAGCAACTTTTTTTATGTTATTTGCTTCTGATATGCGGTTGGAAGTAAGGTTAGGGCATGTATTTCTTATCCATCTTTCTGGTAATATTATGTAATATACCACTATGGGACTATGGGATTCAATTGGTCAAAGTAACCTAATTGTTACCAACTCTGGGGATTTCAATTCTCAACAACCCCTAAGAATAATTTGGTGCCCGTCTTTGATGATTTAGCAATTTGAGCTTATGACCCATGCAACAAAAACACGATTTGATATCATGTCACTGGTATTATTTAACTCTTCATTTTGGTTGATTGAACTCTTCATTTTTATGTTTCAACTTAAACTCTTCATGCTTAAAGTTTCCTAATGAAGTATGTCCCATTTTTGAAGAGGTTAAAATTGGATAATTTATGATATAAAACATGTTGGATTAAAAGTCTTCTATGCTGTTATAATAACGTTTAGTCTCAAGATTATGGTTAATACTACTCTAATGAAAGTTAGTGCTTCGTCATAAAACTTTAAAGAAAAATATACTAAAGTACTGTTCAGCTGAAGTACTAACTGCAAGCACAAAGTTATAGACTGCTAGTGAAAGTTACACAGCTAAGATAACTAAGACTGCATAAAGTTAATGCTGTGCTAAGGGAATTACTACTGCACAAGAAAAAATTCTAAATAGTTAGTACTCTAGTGTTAAGTTTAGTACGCTAGGTAAAGTTAGTACTGTTTTTAGTTTTTTGTACTTACTGCATACTTGATATGTATTGTTAATTGAATAGAAAAAGATTTTATATACTTAGGAAAGTATTGTAAGCCGAGTAGGACTCCTTGGTATATAAAAGGAGGTCCTAGGGCAAATAGATTGATGTAACCAAAACAAAAAATCATCTTTTCTTAGCTTGCAAGTCTTTGTAACCCTATACTTAGAGAGATATTCGGTATTATTAATAATAATATTAGAGCTTATTTGTATGAGTTACTGGTATAAAAACCCAAGAATTTTAATCAACCATTTTACTATGACACATTATGTACGGGGAAATTTTTTCAGCTTTATTACATTACTAGCTAAATTGCAATGTCAATAACTCAATCATATAATGTAATTGCATACTAAAGTAGACTAGCTCAGCAACCTATCTAATGGCAATATGGCAATCCTGTCTTCATATATGTCAAGAAAACATCATAACATGTCAAGTCAATATCATCATATTCTTTTTACAAAGTACATTATTTCTATAATGTACCATTCGCAACGTTATATCAAAACGGGCTTTAAACTGTTATCGTATACCTCTAAACCCTAATTCCATAAAGATTTAATATCTAAAGTAAATGTACAAGCTACTAAAGCATATGTACAAGTAATATAACATTTCATTTGAAATATAAACTCCATCCAAGTCAATTACAAGTTTTCAAAGCACGATGTACAAGTCATTAAGCACGATATCCAAAATAGCCGTTTTACCATCAATTTCTTCACCACCACTTTTGTAAAAGCTAATACACTCAATATATAATATGTAAACCCTAATTATTTTATTCATAATCTTTCATACACATTTTTACTCTTAAAACCCTAATTCAAAACTCAGAAACCCTAACCAGAGCTAAATACTACACTATGACCCGTTTCTTCGTTTTTATCCATTGTAAACCTAAACCAATACTCAAATAAGTTTTAATAACTTAATTTACAACATTATCAATCATGTTCAATCATAATTCCATCATCATTTCAACAATATACAAGAATTACAACTAGAAAACCCTAAATAAACCCTAAATGATCATTCAACCCATTTTCTTGTTTTTAACCATATCAATCTCAAATAAGCAATCAAGAGCCATTATAAACTCATAAAATTAGTTTACAATTCATTATCCATCATTACTTTGGCAATATGCAAGAAATCAAAGCCTAAAAAACCCTAACGAATCTAATATAAACCCTAATCCAACCCACGGCTTATTATTCCATTTCAACCCATTTTAGGTTAAACCAACAATCAAATTTCATTAATAATCCTTTATACAATGCCTAAGGTTAGTACTCTATCATTCTTGATCCATTATACATGAATTATAAGCTCAAAAACCCTAAAGAAACCCTAACGTGCCCTAAATGAACCAGTGGCCTGTTTCTTTCATTTTTGACCCGTTATAACCCAAACCACCTATCAAATTTCATTAATAATCCTTAACACAAACCTTGAGAACATATTTCTATCATCCCATGATCATTTTACACGAAATATAAGCCAAGAACATGAGTTCGAGCCTTAGAAGACCCAAACTAACCCGCAACCCATTCTTTGAATTTCTTACCCACTTTAATGCCTTTCTTTGAAAAATAACTTGTCCACATGCATACTAAAGCAGCTTATACAGCTTCTACTACAAATATCTTACCTCCTTTGGCCCCAAATGAGGCCACATCACCTCTTTTGTACCCATGGTAGCCGCGGCATGCTCCTATAGTGTCCAACACCTTCACTCTAATTCCTAGACCTCCACAACTCCTTTCATAGCCTTAACACATCATATTATAGCTCTTACACATGTCTTGATCAGATCATAGAAGTTCCTTAACCCCCTTGCCTCTATTTGACTATAAATAGGACCTTCCATACTTCATTCATTCTCATCCCCCACTTCTTCTTTCTATAACCTAATTGAGCAAAAATTCTCTACTATATATGATCCTAGGATCATCTAAGAAGATCAAGCAAGCGAAGATTTGAATATTTGAAGCCCCGAGAACAAAATACAAGGCGTACGAGTGGAAATACTACCCGAAATGACCCATTTCCACCATTTTTGCTCCTTGAAGCTCAAACCCAGGTCCTAGAT
>BQNB010034196.1:9540-22343 GCA_026074375.1 Tanacetum coccineum
GGTGAGTTCATAGCCCTACCTTTTCTCTTTTAATGGTTTTCATAAACTGTTTTCGGGGTGAGAATACATGCTCGTTTTACCAAGTAAACTCATTGATTTTTACTATGTAAGCGTTACATGACGATTTTTACTAAAGCTATTACTTACTTACTACATGACTTTTAATACATGGTGGTTTTCTTATGAACTGATTAAAGCTTGTTTTTTTTACTACATCATTTGAGATCATTAAATTCCTATATACGAAAACCATGAGTTTTGAACACATTATTTGTTTTACTATTTTACACAAGTGTTTTACAATTTGTATGCTATTTCAGATCATATTATTGCCTAAGTACCCCTTTGCCATTAAGTCCCCTTTTCAATTGTAACATTTCGTATTTTCAGGTCTTTTTATGACGTCATTTATTTCGTCATTATTTCACTATTTTTTTTTGTTTAGTCTCGTGGGCGGTTACTTTTAAATTCTTATCACATAATTAAATCGCGTAAGCAAATTTTTTTTTCATTTAACAAATAAAACAAGATAAATATGATCTTATACACTATTTCCTGACATGAATAGTGTTGGTTCGTTTTTTTTATAAAAATTTTGCGAAACATTTTAGAATCATTTATATAATATTTATACGAGTTTTAAATTTATAAATATTATTTTACAAGACGATTGACCTACTTATACGATAACATTATACAAACGATAAAAGCATTATTTTTATTTTTTCGAAAATAATAATTAACTTTTATATTTTTTTTATTGGTTACGTAACGCGTTTACGTTTCGCAATTTAATACATTTAAGCATACCCGGAACCACCAGAATCTATCTACGCTTCAACAAACCTAATACCCAAAAATTTGATAAATTCTTGCCTACTCCTTCATAAAAACGCAGCCAAGTGGGGGAACAAAGTGCATCACAATTTCTTAAGACTTATAATTACCACCAATGTCTAGTAGCTAGCTAAACCAATATGTCTCCTCTTTTTCCTCTTTTGCTAGGCGTCCCCCACCCCCTAGCACAAAAACTTTGACTTTCTAATAGTAGTTTGACCACTCATGTTACATATATGTAATGAAGACTTCTAGTTATACATTCATTTATATTTCATTACTAGATAAAATACACATATCTCTTTGTTCTCTCCTCTACCCCACGTCATCCTTAAAATCACAAGAACAATTCATAAGTTTTCATCCTACCAAGTATACAAGTGATATAGGTTGTTATCTAAAGTGTTGGAAGTGTTTTGGAAGCTTGGGTAATCATTTTAGCAAAGGGTTATATACAAGAAGAAGCTAGCATTTTTTTTAAGAAATTTGGGTTTGGTTTGGTTTGTTTGGGTGTGAGCCGCGGCTAAGACTCGAGAGGGACGAGACGAACTCTTTTATTTTCCGACTTTGCTCCGTATAGCTTTGTGAGCCTTTTTTTTATTTCGATTATTTCATTCATTTGATTTGATTTACGTAAATATGTATATGTGTGGTGAAATCGATTGAAACTTGCGGCGTAGGGAAATAATATGATATTGATGTTAAGGTTGGATTTATACGAAAATTATAAGGTATATTGGATATATTTTTGGTGAGTTTTTGGGTCGAAAATGGGTTTTAACGCATTTTGTAACGGGTTAATTAGACCAGAAAACGGAACAGGTTATTCGGGGTTCGAGATTTTGGAAAATCAGATTTTGGTTTGTAAATTACATCAAATTATATTTTTACGGACTTTTTGATATAAAATGGGACTTCTAACTCCCAATAACGAAGAAACTGGAGCTAGATCGATATATATACACTTTAGTAGAAAATAAGTCATTTTTGTAAATATACTAAATCTGACAGCTTTGGTAATTTAATATTTTGAGCACTTTCGGGTCCGTTTCGGCCTTCCGGCGAAACACGAAAGTTGTTCGGATTGACGTTTTACATAAAATCTCTTTTTAGTCAAAGTCGTGAAAATGAGATATAACAAGTAAAAATTGAAAGTCAAACTTCTGTAATTTTTATAAATATATATATATATAGTTTCAGCAGATTCTCGTAAGGGCATTTTCGTCATTTTTTGTCGAGTTTCAGGTCTCAGCTAAAACTAAAAAGTCGTTCGGAATATCGTTTCGCATAAATTTGCATTAGAACCCGAGTCGTGAAAAGGTTGTATTTAGTTGGTGTTTTGGTCGGGTCTAACTTAGAAAATAAATGTTTTTTTTATTAAGAAGTCTAACGTAAAAGGTCAACAAGGACCATTAGTAAAGTTAACGAACTATGAAGGCGATTTCGATTTATAAAATAATATCGAATAATATATTAATGTAAGTAATTACTTTTGAGGCCGTTGGTCGATTCTAAAAATAGAAAGTATAAAAAATCACTACTTTTTGTTAATATTCGGAAAGTAACATCGTTATTTTATGTTATCAATCATATTAGAAGAAGAAGGTTCGCAGGGTGGAATAAATATTTTTATAATATTATATTGTGTCGGATTACTAAAAAGAGTAACATTCGAGGTTAAATGGTAAATTTCTAAAAAATGAAATTACCGAAATTAGAAAAATTTAATTAAATTGAAATAGTATATGATTGGGATGGAAAAGTATATATATAATCACTAAATGTTTAAGGGTTTAGAACGCGGCAAGTGGATTTATCATCACACTTTAAGTATGTGTGGGGCATAAAAATTATATAATATATATATATTTATATATATTATATATATATATATATATATTTATATAAAATATATATATATATATATATATATATATATATATATTACGTGTGTGTGTGTGTGGTGTGTGTTTTCGTCGTAACGATGTACGCATCGTTGCTCGTATTTTGTACGTATTGTAATCGAGCCACATAATTGTAGGTCGTGATCGAGATCATTGCTGCTTCGTTTGTATTCGGTTTATTTGATCGTGGTCGTTGATCAAGGTGAGTTCATAGCCCCACCTTTTCTCTTTTAATGGTTTTCATAAACTGTTTTCGGGGTGAGAATACGTGCTCGTTTTACTTCCAAACACTATTGATTTCTTATCGTAAGCGGTTACATACTTATTTTTACCAAAGCTTGATTTGTTTTACTATATGATTTGAGAATCGTTGATTACCTATATTTGAAAATCGTAAATTGTTGAACACATGATTTTTTTACTACGGAGTGTCAAAAGTGTTCTAAAACTGTATGTTATCCAGATTATTGCTCTGATTTTTATTGCCTAAGTTACACACAGCAGTGCAATATAGTTCCCTAATATCTTGAACCGTTCAATTAATATTATAGTGAGCGTTAGTGTTGTGGATAGATCTATCGGGACTAACAATTCCCACCGGAATTTATGGTCACAAGTTGATTATGGTGCATTTAACATTTAGAGGAACTGTAGGCTGTTTTGGCAGACACCCTACCTATTTGGGGCAGACATACAGTAAAGGTATTCGATGTGCATGGCTTAGTGCAATAATATATACTTAGACTTGGTGAATTTGTTTCCTTTGTCTACTTTACTTGTTTTGGACTTCGAAATACGTACTTAGTCCGCCATCACTTAAATCTTGTAGTCCACTAAACTGTTTAATTATATCAGTATTTCTTGACTTACTGAATCACTACCTAGATTTCTGAACCGATACTTTGAAATGCCGTAACGCTACTCTTCTTCTGAAAATTTACTTAAATTATTTCAACAATACTTTTACTTAAACCTATGAATTCACCAACATTATTGTTGACGTTTTAGCATGTATTTTCTCAGGTTATCATTTTGCTTGTGGAGCATTGGGAGCATTTGAGTCGCGCGGATATATTTTTGAAGGCTTATTAACCTGAGTACCATTTGACAAACGTTTTGACAATGTTTTCTAATACATTATAAATGGAACCTGTGTAACTCTGACATTTTTATTAAATAGAATATGACACTTTATTTAAAACGTCCATTTTAAGGTCGTTTTTTGTGACTTGTACTTTGTGCCTTGAAGTCACACCCCAATGTTACTATTCTGCTGCCGTCCGATTTTGGGAGTGTGACAGATTGATATCAGAGCTGAAGTCATAGAGAACTAGGTCGTTTTCAAAACCTAGACTATGACCATGTTTTTCAAAATATAGAGTAGACAAAGTTACAAAACGATTCAAAAGAGATGGTTTAAAAATAATGCAATTCGATTTTTAAACATATCGGAGTAAAATCAGGTCTCAATAATTTATAATTTAACAAGACTACAAGAGTTCAAACGTGACTCATTTGTATATTTAAAGAAAAATAATTATCGAATGTGAAGAAAAACCAAGCCTTTAAAGTTTTGATATCCACGCGTCTCGAATGCTCCCATGCTCAGCTAACAATATAATAACCTGAGAAAATACATGCAAAAACGTCAACAATAATGTTGGTGAATTCATAGGTTTAAGTAAAAGCAGTATTGAAAAAAAATCAAGTAATATTCTAGTAAGAAAAGTGGCGTACAACATTTCAAAGTATTATTTCTGAAATCCAAGTAGTGGTTCAGTAAATAAAGTAGTATTTAGAAGTGGACCACAAGACTTAAGTAGTGGTGGACTAAGTAGTATTCTGAAGTCTAAAACAAGTAATGTAGCAAGAGAACAAATTCACAAGTCTAAGTATTATTATTGCACTAAGATCATGACACCGAAACCTTAACGTACTTCAAATCAATAGATTGGAATAGCCCCACAAAAGTAGGATGTTTCTGTCAAAAATCCTAGAAGTAATACCTCAATGTTACCCTATGCCACCATAAGTCAACTCGATGACCCAAAGAAAGGTGGGGATTGTCCAGTCCCGATTGATCTATCCACAAACACTCGTGTCACTACACTAGCAATGACAGGTTCATGATAAACAAGGGACCTTAACGTGGCAGAGAAGGTCTTAGGCAATAATATCAGGCATAGATACAGTTTGAAAACAAAACACTTGTGTCGAGGTAAAAAAAACATGCATAGCAAATCAAGCTTCCGTAAGTTCATAGTAATCAACCATGTATTAAAATTTCAGGTAGTAAGCAAGTAAAAGCTTTAGTAAAAATAGTCATTTAACGCTTAAGTAGTAGAAATCAATTTGGTAACATGAGCATGTATTCTCACCCCGAAAATAGTTTATGAAAACCATTAAAAGAGAAAAGGTGGGGCTATGAACTCACCGAGGAGTTATGAAGACCAGAAGTAGATGAATCATCGGACGAGTGAGAAGCGTCTAAGTACAACCTATAAGACGTGATGCGGCTTAGAATGATAAAGAAGATCGATACGAAAAAGTAAATCAAATGATCACGAGATATGTTTCCAAGATATGCATGGCATTGAAAATTAAACTAACGAAGTATTTTTATCCCCAAATTTAGTATACAACTGCATTAGACTACTGTAAGTGGTTTACTAAGTAACGCTTTAGCGATTCTTATCTTACTACTATGTGGCCGCACTTTTATTGGTCAAGAAAAGACGTAAAACTATGTTGCTAAATTTTAGTCAACTTTACAAGACCATATCTCTTAACCTATAAAAGATACAAAGATAGGGCTTTCACCCCTGGAAAGATACTTAAGTCTAGTTTCCAGAACATTAGGCCTTTTAATCAATCCAATTTTACCAATTCTTAGGGAATATGAGTTTTTACTAATCATAACCTCAACGGAAAGTTCGTGATTTCTCCACTTACGGTTTTGGCCATAAATCTTATTATATAATAGCAATAAAAGTTAATCCCAAAGAGATATGAATATTATGATTTCTAGTGTTTAACCATGTTTTAAAAACCCAACACTTTTAGGTGCAAAAATCTGGAGTTAAATCCCTTTTTTAAACAGTAGTTCAGAACTGACTAGTTTCTGTAAATCGGTCATATCTCACTCATCCGGAGGAGATATGGCTCTATCCAATTCGACACATGTACCTTGAACTTATTTCTACAACCCCATCAAATAATCCAGACCTTCTTAGGTCAAAAGTTTGCTGCAATTAACCCATTTATACTGTTGGTATGCAGCAGTACCAAACTTTTCTCTAACAAACACTAATTTTGTTGTATTTTCCGAACCGTAATAGCTATTAAAGTGAATCCACTTAGAGAAGTTAGATTAAGATGTATACTACTGAGATTAGTTTTCCTATCCTATATTTTAGAGCATTAACTTGGAGTTTAACTCATTTTCCAAACGATGTTCCAGATTTGGATTAGCAAACGTTAAAAGGCCATAAACTCTCATCGGAAGGAGTTGATAAAACCATCCAATTAGCCACATGAACCTAATAACTATATCTATCCAACCATGTAATTTATTCATAGGCTCTAGGCCAAAAATTATTGGGAAAAGCCACGTTTTGCTACTGATTTGAAAACAGCCTCTTAATTCTACCTCTAATTCAATCCAAAACTCATCCAAATCACTAATTAATCAAAAGCAATGCCAATACATCTATAAAACAATATCTCCAATCATCAATAATGATGTTCATAATGAAAAAACCATGATCAAACCATAATAAGAATATCACTTATAAAATCAAATAGTCAAACACATGCACCCAACAAAAATTAAATTAACATAAAAAGAAAACAAGAGGCTTACAAACACAATTGAATAGCTAAAAGATCAAAACCATAAACCCTTATGGTTTCATGACTTTGGCCGAAAACCACACAACCCCAAAACAATATCCGAAACTCGATTTCGTTGCATCAAAACTTGTTTACACCATCAATATCTAACCCTTGATGATCCTATTGCTTTTAATTAGATCAAACACTCAAAGATTAAAAGTTTGATAAATCATATCTTCTTTAATTTGATTGTTTGGGTGAATTTTAAACTTAGAAAAGAATGATCATGGTTTAGTTTATAGTTGATTTAGGATAAAAGGGAGTGATTTGTTGGATGATTGAAGATGGTGATGGTGGTTTGTGTCGAACAAAGATGAGGAAGGGAGGGAGAGACCCAAAATTTATTAACTGTGTTTGTGTGTGTATTTGATTTGGAAAAAAAATTTGATATAAGGCTATATATATTTATTGATTAATTATTTAATTCTTCATTTTATATAAAAAATTAAGGAGTGTTTGTTTTTGAGTTTAGTAGGAGTAAAAATATGATAAGAGGGGTGTTTGGTTTCTAGTTTCGATGGAGCCTAAAACAATTAAAGTGGGTGCTTGGTTTATATGTTATGTTTATAAATTATATTTTATTTTTATTTTTCTAAATATTATTCCATAATTTTTGTTGGTTGTTTTTAAAACACGTAGTTAAAATATTAAAAATTGTAAAAAAAAATACTATTCTGACGCGGTTTCGGCCAAAGCGGATAAAAGATGAAAATTAATAAAAATAAAATAAAATAAGCTCTCATGGCTAAATTATGAAATTGTCGACATCTCGAACGCTAAAATGGATAAAGTTCAAATCACGACTCGAAAATAGCTAAAACGACGATTTTTCGTTGAAACGGCTAAAAACAAAATAATAATTTCCTTAAAAATTTGAAATGGAATTTAGAGCTCGGTTAAAATGTTGACTGTAAAATAGTGATGTACAGTCTTACCCACCTTTAGGGAGCGCCGTCACGGTGCTCCTATTTCGATTTATCTTCATAGGGTTTGTGACGTTGATTCATAGGTCGAAAAAAAATCCATATCAAAATGAAGAGTCGAAATGAAGTTCATACCCCAAAAGATGGATTGATTCGTACGCTCGCTTTGTCGGATACACATAAGCTCATGATTTATTTAATTTTTGGTCACTTACAAAAAGAGCGTCCAATCCTTGTAAGTAATTATTTATTAAACTTATGGTTCGGCATGGTTTATAAAATTTCTTATGTCAAAATAAAGAGCGTCCTAATTATGTCAATAGACGGATTATAAAATCTTATATTAAGCATGACCGACACAAAAACACAATATCAAAACAGTGTTACAATAAGTTAAAGGGAGTGTCTACTTGACGGCATGATTCTTCAAAATCATAAGAAGTAACAAAAAGAGTAATGAGACGTTAGTCAATCGCGTTCAAATGTATTGTGCAAAAGACGAACACGATATGAGGTGACATGATTAAAGGCAATCGCATCAATTGGAATATTATCACAAACAATGAATTACAAACACAACATACGCGATTTAAAACTCGGGTCGAACAATAAAATAACTAGTGGATTGCAAAGTACACCGAATGTCAGTATTATCAAAAAGGAAATTTTAAATAAAGTAACGTTAATGTTCGGGAGGATCACCGCATTGTCATCCTTTTGTAGATTTTTACCTTTTTGCCTTGGTCAAGGGCATTTGGTTGAGATCTGCATTTGTGTTAATATATATACGTACTATTTTACGAATCAATGCTTTTCAATCGATCTTGACTTGATGCCCGTGCTAATCTAAGCCTAAAGGCGAAATCATCTACGTAATAATAATTACTTACATATGTGTATAGTACTATGGTACATCTTAATGAGTTCGTTTACTTTAATATATTGTGAGCGATGCGGTTATCTCCGAAGCATTTACGCTACCTTACTTCTGTTTGGCGATATTGACATTCGGTGTAGTTTGTCAATTCCGCTATTTATTTTCTCGATCGACACCGAGTTTGAACTCTCTTATGCTTTTGAATCGTGTATGTTGTTTTCGTAATGCATCGTTCTGAAATCTTCCAGTTGATGGGAGTACGACTTTATCTTGGTATCTCGAATCGTGCCGTCTTTTGGCATATACCTTTAGAATGCGATTGACTAGCGTCTTATTATTCTTTTTGTTACTTGTTATGATTTTGAAGAATCATCCCGTCAAGAAGACATTCCTTTTTTACTTAATGTAGCTTTTGGTCTTGTTTTGATATTGTGTTTTGTGTCGGCCATACTTAAGTAGGATAATTTATAATCGTCTTATTGAAATGAATTAGGACGCTTCTTCATTTGAATAAGGAAATTTTAAACCGCCGAACCATGAGTTCATAATTCATCACTTACATGGATTGGGACGCCTCTTTATGTAAGTGACGAATTATGAATGACTGGGCTTATGTGTATTCGACATAGCGTATGTTCGTCCGTACGAATCATTCTTTGGGCTATGAACTCCTTTCGACTCGTAATTTGTTATATGGATTTTTCCGATTGTGTATCAACCGTCGCAAACCCTATGGAGATAAGTCGAATAGAGCACCGGGACGGCGCTCCCTTAAGGTGGGAAGACTGTAGCATCTCGTATTTTACGGTCAATATTTTAACTAAGCTTTAAATTCCATTTCTAATTTTTATGGAATTTATTATTTTGTTTTTAGCCGTTTTATCGAAAATCGCCGTTTTTAGCTATTTTCGAGTCGTGTTGGATAATTATCTGTTTTAACGTTTGAGAAATCAATAATTTCATACTTTATCTCCGGAAGCATAATTATTCTTATTTTAGTATTTTTCGACTTCTCCCGCATTTTAGCCGAAACCGTGTCAAATTTGCTTTTTTCAAGTCTAGCATTTTAACTAAATAATTTTTGGGCCTAACTAATAACATGATTAATAAAAATAATATCAAAGCCTAATTTCTTATCCCCTTTTTATCTTTTGGTCGGCTAATAAAGCCCAAAGAAAAAGAATGCTGTATATTTTTTTTTATATACCAATCCAAATTGTAAAAGGAAACTACCAATTTTACACCATATAAAACCCAAACTTATTTTTATTAAAAGACACACAAGACACGTATCACAGATACAAAAAAAAATATTCGGTCCCTCCTCCTCTATTTACTGTGTCGACACACATACACCAAACCACCAAAAATCTTCAATCTGATCTCTAAAATCACTTCCAATCTACTCCAAATCATTACTATATTAAACCCCATCATCCTTTTGAAGATTAAATCAACCATACAAAGTTTTCTCTCAAGTTCTTGATTGTTAAAGATTTTAAATTTTCAAGGTTTTTAATGATTTTGGGTACAATTGAGGCATCAAGGGTTTGATTACAAGTGTTTTTAACAAGTTTGGTGAAACAAAATCAAGTTTTTGAGTCCTCTTTGTGGTCGGCATAATTAGAATCCCCAAGAGGTTTGGTGTGGTTGATTTTCCTTGATTAATTTTGTGTAGTAATCTTATTATTCATTCTTTTGATTTAAACTTGCTTATATATATGCATGCATGTACATTGATTATGTTTGGGAATCCATGAAATAAATTAAAAGTTATGATTCTTATGTTGTTGGCGAGATTAGTGAGTTAATAGATGTATTATGGTAGTTTGAGATTATTGGAAGGATGTTTGAGGCGAAAGTTTAAAGATTTGATAGAGTTTTATAACCCTCAATTAGACAAGAAATTTTGGTGTTGAATTGGCGAGATGAGTGTTGTGCAAACTAAGATTTTAATTTTTAGAAAGACGGTGTTTGTTCTAAGGATCGTTTTGGTATAAGGTAGAGCGTCTAATTCTTAAAAACGAAAAAGTTATGGCAATATGAAGTTGAAAACTAAAACGGCAAAATTCTGCACCCACTGTTTTTGCGCAGAATTTTGGTCCATCTTGCGCGAAGTGTAACTTGGTCATGCCAATAGTTTTCTAGGTTTGCAGGACCCTACGACTAAGTACTTCGATTCTACTTTCCAACGAGCTAGGCCTCAGCGATTTTCACTACCTAAAAGTGGGTCAAAACATGTTTACGAGATTGGTTGTCAAAACTGGGTTGCTGAGTTCGAATTTCAGTTGCAAAGATGCAGTGAGCAGACGGGTCAAAACTTAATAATTTTTGATGAAATTTGAACTGGAACATGTTCATGATGTGTGTGACTTGCTAATTTTTTTTTAGATTTTTCTAAGCTGTTTAAGGGGGTCTGCTGTTGCCAAACTTTTGATAAGTCCAGCAGACCCTGTTTTAAAACAAGTTGCATTGGTGTGTCATTAAGGATTATTTGGAAGTGGCTATAGTTTATGAGTGAGCTACAGTAGTTAATCAACATATATAAGTGGGTAAATATGAAAGGGGAACGTCGGTTGCAACCATTTGGTATCTCTTTAAGTATGGTGATCATCTAGTAAAAACCGGTAAAATTTTAGAAAATATAAGTGTAGCATTTTTGGTGATTCTCATTCATGGATTCTTAAGCATAAGATATTACTACATGCTGATATATATATATATATATATATATATATATATATATATATATATATAAATATGTATCTATTTACTCGTATTACGTTACATCTCATTATAAGTATGAATTTTAATCGCGCGCCACTATTATAGGTCGCGGTTGATTGTTGACACTCGTCTTTCTCGTTTGGATTTCTTGATCACTACTCTTATCCACGGTGAGTTCATAGGCCCACCTTTTCTCTTTTAATGGTTTTCATAAACTGTTTTCGGGGTGAGAATACATGCTCGTTTTACCAAGTAAACTCATTGATTTCTACTACGTAAGCGTTACATGACAATTTTTACTAAAGCTTTTACTTACTTACTACATGACTTTTAATACAGGGTGGTTTTCTTATGAACTGATTAAAGCTTGATTTGTTTACTACATCATTTGAGATCATTAAATTCCTATATATAAAAACCATGAGTTTTGAACACATTATTTGTTTTACTATTCAACACAAGTGTTTTACAAGTTGTATGCTATTCCATATCATATTATTGCCTAAGTACCCCCTTGCCATTTTGTCCCATTTTCAATCATGAACCGTTAGTTACTATTTTAGTGAACGCGAGTGTTGTGGATAGATCTATCGGGATTGACCATCCCCGTCTAGGCTGTAGTTTCTAGATAACCATTGACGCATTTAACATTTGAGGTATTTTGTAGGATGTTTGGCAGCATCTGTATTTGTTTTGGGGCACAAACCTCGAATACTGGTTTGATTACATTTCATTACATGTTAAGGTTCGGTGTCATGAGCTTAGGGCAATAATACATATTACTTTGGACTTGGTGAATTTATTTCTCTTGTCTACATTACTTAATTCTTGTGGTCCACTACTGAACATTTCTTGATTTATTGAATCACTACTTGGATTCCGGAAATAATACTTTGAAATGTTGCAACGCTATTTTTCTTACTAAAATATTACTTGAATTATTTCAATACTGCTTTTACTTAAACCTATGAATTCATCAACATTATTGTTGACGTTTTTGCATGTATTTTCTCAGGTTATTATATTGCTAGCAGAGCATTGAGAGCATTTGGATGCGCGGATATCAAAACCTTAAAGACTCGGTTTTTTTCTTCACATTCGATAATCATTTTTCTTTAAACATACAAATGAGTCATGTATAAACTCTTGTAATTTTTGTTAAAAAGAAAATTATTGGGACCTGAATTTACTCTGATTTATTTAAATCGAATGTGACAATTTATTAAACGTCTCTTTTGAGGTCGTTTTCTGTAACTTGTGTCTATGAACTATGAAGTAGCACCCCAAGTGGTATATTCGTTGCGTTGTGATTTTTTTTTTGGAGTGTTACAGAGTGGTATCAGAGACACTGGTTATAGAGAACTAGGTCGTTTTCAAAACCTAAACTATAACCATTTTTCAAAAAAAATTAAGAGTCTTTCACCATTGTCTGATATCCGCGCGCACTTGCTCCCAGGTAACTTATATGCTCTCTTTTGCATCCCTATTGCTATTACATGAATAATGAGTATATAACACTTAGTTATGACTTCGCTCTCTTACGTCTATCTTATGACGCCTTACTATTTACCTTATATCGGTCGGTTATATATATATTGACCACTCTGATTATCGCGTACTTCCCGTTTTCTTATTTTCTCA